>JZLH01S0613343.1:14394-30856 GCA_001188425.1 Eucidaris tribuloides
TCTAGGGGGGCGGATTCTGCCACCCCCCCCCCCCCACCCAGCCTTTTTAGGGTTAAAGCCCAAGTATAGATTTGGTGAATTAGACAAATTTTTTTGTCAATCTTTTACAAAGTACTCTATAGTCACCTCAAACATAAAAACAAAAAAATCATCAAACCAACTGAAAAAAAATGTTTATAGTGACAATTTATGATATATAAATTAAAGGAGAGCATCTAGCAGTATGTACATTTCCTATGGGCAATATCAGGGGTCCCCCACCCCCCAACATTTTACAATTTGAGTAGTATCTCAAAAATAGGTGAAATTCAGAGTGAGCAATTTTCAGGGCATTCATAGATCATATAGGTGTATCTAAACAACATAAAGGCAAAGAATTTCATTTTTTACCATTTACCAAAACTATACCTTGGCTTTAAAGTGATAGGCTAACATTGTGGAGCTTCAATTTAAGAAATTGTCAAACTTTAATATCTGAGCTACATAGTAGTGTTCAAATGGACAAATAAACACCCTAGAATACAAAAGTTTGGAAAGTTACATACATGTACACTGCCAATGGCAAGTTATACATGAATAAACAATAAAACTCGGGGCGAGTTTTATTAACCTAGGTGTACACACAGTAAGTCTATGGGAGGAAATGGGCAAGTGAATCTGGTCAACTTACGATTTTCACTTTTTTAAAGCACTAAATAATCATTTTGAAATACAATTTTTTCAGGGCTTCATTTTTAGACCTCATCAAAAACACTGGTAGCATGGGGAATCACGCGGCTCAGATTGTTTTAACTGTGGTAAATGTTAGCCAATACCTTTAACAATTTTAGATACATTATCACAACCAAATACATATCATTTGAATAAAATGCCCCTACGACAATGCATATCTTAGATGTTTTAATTTGGTTCTGGAAATAATGAAGAAATATACATTTCATATGAAAATACAATCTGTTTAGACATATGTACAAAAATATTAAAGGCATTTCAAGAATTCTTGGAATGTTGTAACTTACAATGCATCAGCGGGTAGAGGAGCAAACCAGTTGCTCTTGGATTTACTGTGAACTGAAACGGAATTCTGTTCCTCTTCATCATCTGTGAGGAAAACAAAAATGAAACATAGATTTTAGAACTAAGTTACATCAACTAGTGCAAAAATAAAGAAGGGCATATGAAAGCAAATAGACAACTTTCGTAATGAATGCAGATTTTATGCATATGTTTTTGACAAAGGTTGCTCTTGACAACCTGATAGCTTGCCAGAGGTTTGCCAGACGTAGCAAAACCTAATGTATGCAATTTGTATTATTATTATTGAAAATGAAAATGAATTTATAGAAACAGATGTTGTCAAATCATTGAACAATTTCTATGAATCAATTTTCAGATAGGGCTCATTACCAGGCCGCAGAAGAAAAACACAATATCACTGTAATACAGAAAATTAGCAGTCGAGCGAGAGCGCCGTGGAGGGGCCTACGCCTGTATTTAACCTATGACCTTACAGTTTTAGTTCACACACTTCAACCACTGAACCCAAATGTTATAATTTCTTGCAAATTTAGAGAAGAGATATTTCTGGAAAATATGATACAGTGTATAACACAGTTAGAAGGGTATATTAATCTTGATGAAGAATACCGTAGATGAAATACACTTACTCATACTATCTAGATTGTCTGCACTGCCAAACTTGTTCTTGAACTTGCTCGCAAATTCTTTGGGTTTGGATACCATTGCACTGTAAGACAGAAAAGAAAAATATTATTGTTAAAAAAAGGCAACAAATGCACTAGGTCACAATTAAAAGCATTGCAATTTTCTGGTGCAGAAGCTGACAGTAATTGTGGATCGATTTAAGCCATATACTTTTTTATGCTTACTGACCCCAGCATTTGCCAAAAGGTCGTGTCACAGCCGTACACGAAAAAGGGAAGGGAAGAAAATACTAAGAAGTCTTAAACCATTATTAAGCCCAGGAACCAACAATTTATAACAGCATGGAGACATGTTTTCTGAAAAGTGTTTGTATTGAGTGCAGACTTTTTAGCATCAAGTCAGAAAAGTGTACTTTTTACAGTGAATGTCCTAATCAGGAGGAGCATTCTTTCCTCTTTCTACACGTATTCTCTCTTTTTTACAGAAACCTAGTTTTTTAACGATATACTTCAATCATGTGTAACATTAAAAGGGGTTATTATTTTTATATGATTTTAGATTAATGGGTTGTTTCATTTAGAGTTTTTGTTTATCTCTTGTATGTTTTAGTCTCCATTATCTGGACCCCACTGAAGGGGGAAAACAACAAGAGCAACACTTATAATATATAACTAGTCTGCTTATACTAATGTCATATTGGTGTCTATTCATTGTTATTTCATGAAATGACAATGAATCATACTCTTTAATCACAGAGGTTTCATTTTTATTTTGAGAATTTAGATTTTATTTTATCAGGTAGAATCTTATTCAAAGTAACCATCCAGAAACTAAAAGCTTACATTAACCTCCTCATAACAACAACTCCAAAATTCAACTGGTGAATTGTATATGATCACCTGTTCTTTTTGAGAATGAAGGAGTTCATAATTTTGTTTTATTTGAGAGGCCATTTCACACCTGGAAGATAACTGTAATATACTAATCAACAGCACTAGACTAGTAATATATTTGCAAATTTTCACTACAAACAATACATATAAGTTTGAATATTGATATTAGGATACGCATGGTATGCCTTTTGAGAATAAGCAACCTCCTTATAAATAAACACAAAAAGTTGCAGAATATCAAACAAACAAAAATCATATATAAGCAAAGAACATAATGATAAGGTCAATTATGAAATTAATGAATAACAAATGACAAAATAACACAAATAATAACAAAAGCTGACACCAACAAATAAAACTGTTGAACATAAAATGATGTAACGATTAAAGATGAAATGATATAATTACCAACAAATAAATGATTAAACATAGGATAATATAAATACAAACAGAATGAAAAAGTGGACCCAAGCAAATAAAAACTGTCTATATATATAATGAAGGAAAATGAATGAGAAATTCACAAACAAGTAAAAGGTTCAAAATTGGTGATTTGTTTTTCATTAAGTATCTTTTGAACTCCAGCTGAAACAAACTGAATCTGTATGAGCGAGGATAGACCAAATTGACACTGAAGTGAATAAAGAAACCTCATAGCAATAAGGTCTAAAAAAAAGTTATTTTGCCCTCAAGTGGGAAATTTTCAAAATTGGGTAGGTCTGTCAAATTATATTTTTTTAATCAATTTTTTTTCTTTAACAACATGAACAAGTATATGCAGGACGAAACTGTAAAAGTTGAGTTTCCCGATATTTTTTACAGGTCTTTGGAATGGGCAAAGCATATAAAAGAGCTGTTTTAAGCAACTGAAAAAGAATTTGGCAACTTCTTCGTGCACATCTGACATTTTTTCCCCAAAACGGTGAGTTTGTATATTTTGGGTCTGCTAAAAAAAAAAGTTGCTACCCTGTTTTTTCGCATTTTACTGTCAGTCGCTTGAGGGCAACATAACAATTTTTTTTTTAGGCCTAATAACATCAATATGATGAGAAAGTCAAAGCAAAATGGGGGGGGGGGGGGCGAATAGATGATGTTGGGAAACCAGTCTACTATGATAAACAATATGACCTTGTTAGTAATGACGTGAGAAATGCTCTCAGATGCTATGTGTCAATTACTTGTCAAAAACAGGATGTCACATTTGACCTTTTCAATCTCAAGATTGATCCATCTCATGGTTGCCATAGCAACTGGAAGTAGCAGTGGGGTACAATAGAGCTTGTACATGGAAAAACAAATGCGTTTAGTGCCGGAAATAAACAGGTGAATGAGGTTGATGCCATTGGTTTTCATTCACACCCACTTGCAAAAAAAGCTTAACCCGCTGAAGACTAAACACAAGATATCTTGTCGCGAGGTCTATGGGAAATGCGTGTTTAAGCAAAATCAAACCGTCTTCAGTGGGTTGACGCAAAACAATTATGCTGCATTGAAAATAAATGTTCTATGGGAAATCTGAAATGTCTTCTACACACAGTGCATGTACGTCTGTATGGAAAGGGATCAAACATTTTTTCATGAGGAAATGACTAATGTTCTAATTAATACAAAAAATTATATGATATGACTTATTACAATTATCAAAGGTTTTGTTTTTGTACACAGAACAAGTCCTTGTAAATGCAGTTTTTTTTAGTCTACAAATGTCGATTTTTTTTTGTTAATCATTCATATCTTGGTACGATATTTGTCTGAGAAAATACAACCCACGTTTAATGGTAATATATGACACAGTTTCATGTTCAAGTTTGAGAAAGGGGTTATTGTGATGGCACTTTATCATTATTTTGGTTGTATCTGTAACAAACATATTATGTTTGCATTCTATTTGTTTTGATTGTATTTCTACATGTACCTCTATGCACTTTGAATCCTTATTTCCTTGGTTCCTTGTTTTTCAGGAAAGATGACATGAGAAACACCACAGTTTGCGTGACCTGACAAAAATCTTTATCGCTTAAAATTTGTGTCATACTGCACCAAACGTAGGGTGTCTACATAAACCGTTACGAAAAACAGTAAAGGTGTAATGGCACAAATTGCAGCAAAAACTTGTGATTTATAGCATGCATTACTTGTACATTTTTGTGCCTGCAGCTGTAGTGCACACAAAGTATGCCACGATGAGAAAAGCATCTAATTTGTGCATTTTGTAGAGCCAATACAAAGCATCAATTGTTTCTTCTCTTTTTTTTTTTTGATGGGGGGGGGGGGGAAGCAAATAATAAAGCGTTTAATCTGTGCATATTTTATTAAATGCCCTCTCTTTGCACGCTGGTGTAAATTGCAGCTAAAGCACACTATTCACAGTGTGTGTTTCTTGTGCTTTTTTTTTCATCTATAAAGTACTTTCAGCCTGCAAAATGACTCTTCATTAATTGCTGCATATGTTAGTGGCATATTTTGCATTTTTGTGATCACGCCGACGTTAACAGTAGGCTTGCAGATTCGACAACTGCGCTACTAACGACTACAACAGCATCAACATCAATCAAACTTTGTGGATTTTAATTGAGTCTCTTCATGTTATCTTAAACTCTGACTTACATCATGCTACCACTTTTGGGCCAAATATGATAAAATTTGTCTGCCATTTACTGTACATTTCTGTTGTGTTATCAGTGTATAGAGATGTAGTTTGTACTAGCAGCAGATACATCCTGCGATATGGAGGCCTACACAGATTTTCTTGATTATTCTGAGTCTCGGTCATGCAATATAAAAGTGATAATACAAAACAAAAGTTTAAAACTGAAATGTAAAACTAGTAGATAACTTAATCAAACAAAACCCCATAAAATTCTGTTCTTTCTTTCTTAAAAAAAAGATCACAACTTCTAAATGGGAATAAACCTCATTACATGAAAATATGTTATTAATTTATAATCCTATCTCAAATCAGTTTCACAGCAGACTACATGTTTGCAAGATTCTTCCAGCTTTCCAAGCAAATTATGCTCAAGTGTGCTCCTTTTTTTCTTCTCCTCCACACCCCTCCAAAAAAACTCATGAAAAACTGCTAACCTCTAAATATTCTTGTATGTGTTTAGTACAAAAATAAATGAAAATTAATAAGAAATGATATTTTCAATCATGACCCTAGAAATTAGTCAATTCATATATAAAACACAACACAAAAAGTAAGTTCTCCCTTTTTCAAAAATCCATAACTTTTTAACAACATCATGGTTTGAGCAATATAATTTATCAGGAGTGTTTCTGCATTCATTGACTAACTTTTGTATGAAAATGTGATTGATCCATCCAGTCATGCATGAATGAGCACATATGTGACCATGCATCACGAAACCACCAAAAAGTCGCCGGGGGTAAATTATGCCAGGGCTGAAAATATGAGTAATGGGTCAACATGTTCGATTTTCAGTTTTTGATATTTTCTGAAAGTGCAACTCTTCTTCTACCGAAATATGAAGTTTGGAAGCATAACATGCAGTGTAAGTTGTATTGTGGAAAAAATTTTCTATGCCCATGTTGTTTCGATTGTCGCAGGTTCCCATCTGACAGTGTGAAAAATGTACATGAAGGACAGGCCAACAACTTTTACACTCCATAACTTTTAAATGGAGTATACTAGTGTATTGAAACTTCAATATAATAATGAAGAGAACCTAATTAATATGCCTGCTAAGTTTGGTGGTAATCTGATACTAGTAATCCCTTCATAGTGATTGCCATGGAGTTTTAAATCACCTTTTTGTTCCCCCGCGCATTGTGCTGCTTGTGCAGATGATAGAATAGACCCTTATTTTCAAAGCCGTTTTTCTCAAAAGTAACATCTGAACGGGTGATACATTCTCTGTCTTATTTTAAAGGGTTACGAACATCTATTTTTGACAAATTATATATCATTTTAAAGCTGAGAGACTCCTCTATCAGAATCTGATGTTAACTGAAAAATCATTTTTGGCTACTTTTTGTTGGTTTTGTGATGCACGGTCACATATTAAGATAAAATGTCAATTTTCAAAATTTACATGGGTCATTTTGGTGGGTTTGTGATACAGGAGTTTAAAAAATTATGTTTCTGCTGAATGATTTAGCACTATTTATATTAATTATCTATCATTAGACACCCCTACACTTCCCCAGACACTTTCCACATATTTTGCCGTTCAGTGTGCTCAATTAAAAAATTTTCATCCTTCCTAAATTTTGATATTGTAAAATCCATTAAGTTTATGAAAAAAAAATTGTAATCAGATATTTTTCAGCACAATGTATCGGCACATGTTGTATGAACATAACAGGTTGTAAACCATATCCTAGTAACCATGTCAAGTGAGCATGCTTTATCAATAAAGAAAAAAAAATTATCTGTAACTTTTGAAAAGTGACAATTTTGCCATCAATGCATGCTCACTCATGCGTAACCCAACAGAAAGATCACATTTTTATTCAGTAGTTAGTCAATGAGTGTAAGAACACCCTTGCTACATTATTCTGCTCAAATTTGTTTCGTTAAACAGATATAGTATTTTGAAAAAGGAGGAACTTACTTTTTGTGTTGTGTTCACATTACCAAAGATGACAGAGGGCATCCAACCAAGATATGTTTATGTGCCCGGAAGAACAAAGTAACACATACAGACTTTACATAGTATTTATGTCCTTCTGCCAGGCAGACATGTGACTCTTCTAGTAATATAAATTCTTCAGTGCTAATTACTACCACAGAATGACTAACCAGGGAGGTATAACTCCCTGGACTAACTACTCTAATAGATGAGTGGTTAGGTAAACATGATTTCCACTAAAGCCCACAGCATGGACAGAATCAATAAAATGACAATGATGGAGGGATAACATGTTCTTGTGCAAAGGTTAAAGGTCAAGGATTCGACGTGACAGACCACGCACGATGCCGGGGTCAACGCACCTTGCCGCCGTGTGAGTTAACTCCTGTAGGCCCGACAAGCCTTCGCCTATCTTGTCCGCCACACCCCTAGCGTTACGGGCGGTTAATGGTTGCACGAGAAGAGAGAAAGAGAGGGGGTGTGTACGGAAATGTGGAGGATGTCGACAGAATTGTATGTGGATGGAACAAACAGACAAAACACTAATGAGCTGAATTGTAGAAATATGGGTGTATAACTGAATATTTATATAGTATATACACATGAACATGTTTCATTCAATTACAAGACAGTAGTCAATGAACAGTGATATTTCAAAGGTTAAAATGTGATGATTGAAATGTTCGCGAACCATCAAAACCCAACTTCAAATACATTTTATTTAATTTCACATTTTTCAAGCTTACTGCACAAAAACTGAGTAAAAAATGTCAAAGAGGTTAGTTTCTTGCTTTTTATTTTGATTCTTATGTGATGACATAAAAAGCATTTCCTAATATTAGCCTTCCACAATTAAGTTCTAGTTCTCTTCCCACAACATTTCAAAGATCTAAACAATATTATCATACCTCAACTGCTCAAATAAATACCTAAAATAACTAACTAAATAAATAATAAATAAATCAAAGTGAATAAATAAATAAATAATAAATAAAATAAATAAATGAGTTAATAAATGAATAAATGAATGAGTGAGTTAATAAATTAATAAATGAATAAATAAATCAATAAATTTAATTAATCAAATAAATGAAAAAATAAATAAATAAAAAACACGACTTGCAAGTCTCAATTTTTAAGTTTCATCAAAGTACATGTAGCTCTCCAAAATTTAATTTGGCAAAGAGAAACTGACAAAAACAGCATACTAATTATAGGCATCACTCAGTTGAATTTCCCATATCAGCTATTTGTTAAATATCCAGACACCAATATTTGTGACTGGGTGGGGAATTACTTTTACTGCAATATATCCCCCCTCCTACCCTATTATCCTTCCCCTCCTTCTTCTATCTAGCGTGGCATCATAAGTGTACACTTTACTCTTCATTTAAGTACAGAAACAGTAATGTGACTTGGTATGGCAGCATGATTAAAAAGACGACTTTAAACTTGAAGACTTTGAACCTAGACATGAAATTTCACATTTAATCACAGGGAATGTAAGCATGTGATGTCATGAAATTTTCAGCACTTACCCTGAGAATCCCGTAATTCCTTCTCGTATATTATCCCTCACGCCTCTGTGAAAGATAAATATGGAGATAGAGATGTTATAATTATTGATTAATTAAGTGATATAAGTCATTGCATGTCATACAAATCAAAACACAACACGACAAAAAAAAGTATGGATGGACAGAACGAAGTACAAGTGTTTCTAAATCGGTCAGTGTTTTGGTTATGTTTGTTTGCTTGTAACCCTTAATATCTCTCAGATATATCCCCATTCCCAAACTTTGTACTATAGATCCTCCTTGACAGAACAATGCACTTTTAACAATTGTTCAAACAGACCTTTACATCTTTTTGAGTTTTCTTCTGTTCTCAAATCATGTAAAAGATTAATAAGTAAACGCATTTGTGACTGACGCAGTACATACGTAGCCATTAATCTCAGAGCTGCTAACATTTTCATGTTACAATCAGGAAGATTTTAGAAAACACTGAGGGAGATATTTATAAATTACACAAACCATAACTGGCAACAATTAACCCTATCTCTGCTGGGGTATTTTGGGAGATCATATGGCCCGGGGGGGGGGGGGGGGGGGGGTTCGCTCACAGGCCCCCTTCAGATCTCTGCCGTCGACGGCGCAATCGTGACAAAAATTGGCACGCATGTCGCCGGTGACCTTATCTACAAAATAGTATAGTTATTTTTTTCTTCAAATTTTCTTTTAGTTAATTATGCTAATTTATACGTCATTAATCTGTGAAATCATACATTTTGCTCTAAATCACTAATTAAAGCTCCAAATGCGCTAATTCTTGGTGTAGAGACCCTTTGTGGTGTTCTAAGCAAATGTACCTGAAAAAAAGTGATATTAGAATTTATTTCTAATGTATTTATTGTTTTTGCAATTTCTTATGTATTTCTTTGTTTTTTCGACCTTTTGTTTTTTATTGTTTTTTCGATGAAATTTGTCGGTGACACTTATGCAATCATAAACAGCATAAAATTAATTAATTTGAATCAGTATAAGCAAAAACATTCATACATTTATGATTTTTGGCTGAAAACACAATTTGTATTGAAATTGTACACAAAATTACGTTTTTGAGCAATTTTTGGTGCGACATGCATGTACAAAATTATGTGTATCTTCAGAACCGTGTACCCGGGCGTCGCAAATTTGGTTTAAAAAGATGTGGGAGACTCGGAGGAAAAAAGTCATGAAACATCGCGGCAAAAGCTTTTCGCGCTGCAGACATATCGCCCAAAACGTCGACGGGGGGGGGGCTTACCCCCCCCCCGGCAGAGATAGGCAGTACTTCCAGTTTAAACAAAAAGCAAGCTACATGACTCTCCATGTGTCTCTGATTAGGTCTAAAACTGAAGTTCTGAAAAATATTGCACTTTAAAACAAGTATGAAGTGTTTTTAAAATGTGAAAATCAGTGAGTGACTATTCTAGTTTTCCCACATAGACCGCTGTGTTACAGAATTATTGTCCCCAAGACAATAATCCACGTACCAATATTTATCTGTACATGTTTTGATAGTGAGAGCCTAACTACTTAAAGTTTTGGGTAATATGGTGATTATTTCTCCAGTAAAGCACTATCATGAAGGTCAGGTATCAAAGTTTAATATATAAGTTGAAATGAAGCTTCCACAATGTTAAACCTTATTTTCCATCAGGGAGATATTCATATTGTTTGTCAGGATTTGAAAGGTCAATAAACTTTAATTTGTCAAACATTTACAACTTCACATTATTCTTTTTTCATGTGTGTGTGTAAGTGCATACTCAAAATCAAACAGAACCCAGTAAAATCAAGCCACAAGACAAAGTCTTTTTTCCATGTAAGTTGACTTAACGGCCACTCCCATGACACAAAAGATATTCTTAATTGAATCAAATTAAATCTAATAATAGCCTTTGAAATGTAGTATTTGCACAGCTTATCAAGGACGTCGTTACAATTTATCATGACGACAATTTTCCAAAGCAAATTTCAAACGACATTCGGTATCAATGCCACTATACGCCACAGAACATCACTGGTACACGGGAACCACTCCTATCTTAATCATTAACTTTTGTTCTATGTCACATGGATATGGTTACTACAATAATTATTTCCCTTGTTTATCATTAACATCACACCGAAAACGTGACCTTCTCTGCGGCGGCGATAATTATCTGGTTAAACTGTGACAAGGAAACGAGGAGTTTAAGTGGTCTGAAGTACCGCAAAACACTTTTTTGTAGTGTTAGTGCTCGAAAATTACCGGTACTACAATAATTAAAGACATTTCGTCAAGGATTTTTGGGTACGATTTATCTGAAAATCTCATTAGAGAGGTGGCACTGAAGAAAAAACCAGTGTCAGTAGTTGAGAACAAACCCCTAAAGCAACGGGAAAAGGAGAATTTTCGTTAACTGTTAGTACAGATTCTTTTCTCGTTTTGTATACTGTTTTGTAGATTTCCTTTTTCCGTGCTTATTTTTGTCTACTACTTCTTCATGCCATATGATTAAAGTACATAAGATATATTCACTAATGCACACTTGATATTAATTTTGTTAGACGTTAAACTTGCCATTGGTGAAATATTTTTGGCTTTTGGGAGAAAATGCATTTTCAATTTGTCATACTGGAGGTGGATGTCAAAAAGTCCCATAACTTCAAAACAGTGCTCCCAATCTTTGCAGATTGGTCTCATAAATTAACCAGTTGGAGACTAAGTACGAAATATGTCGGGCTGAGGTCTACGGAAAATTTTTACAGTGAAATTAAATCGTCTCCAACATCATTTCTAACACCCCCCCCCCAGTCTTTTTTGGGTTAACACAGGCAACAATGTTCTGCCATTAAAGACACTTTATAACATTGTGGAAGCCCTGTTTAAAACACTGTCAAACTTTGCTATCTGACATATCTGACAGTGTTTGACTGTACAAATACACACCCTAGAACACAAAACTTCAGACAGTTATGCAGTCACTTGTGAAGTATGTACAGACAAAAGTTGACACATGAATTATTGTCGGATGACAAAAATTCTGCAACACAGCAATTGAACTGCCAGTTTTTCAGGGCTTCATATTTAGAATTATGTAGCTCAGAATTTTTAAAACTGGAAACATTGTTATACAATGCCTTTAGCAGACGATTTCAGTTTCTCACTTACTTCAGCCCCTGATGCATGCCGTGGAGGACTTCTTTGGGTTTCCGCGGGCCAGACGCCCCATAATTCACAAGATCGAATAACCTCCTTTGATAGTTCTCTAGTTTCTTCTGTAGATTTGCTATATTTGTGTTTGACCTAGTGTTCTTTTTCTCAAATACAGTCTTTATTCTGGAGATCTGTTGCTTGTCAGCATGCTCTGCTAATGCTAAATACTCGGTTACGTTTTCTGTCATGAGAAATGAGGAGAGAGATTCAGATATGAATGACTTAACCCTAATCAGCCCGGGCTTTTTTGAAATTGCATAGCCCGGGGGGGGGGTCTAATTTGGCCCCCCCTGAGATCTCGGCCGTAGATCGCGCGATTCCGCCGCGAAAATCACGTGCATAGCGCCGGACGTATCTCAAAGACTGTATGTTAGATTTTGAAAAAATAATTATCTTCTATTTTTTAAGCTAATTATTATGCCTATTATGTAAAATATATTTTTTGCCCATAAACTCCCTTTAAACAGCCCAGAATGTTATTTTTGTCTAATATTCTTTTATGAACATTTCTACATTTATCTGTAAAAAAATGCTGATCCGAATTAATTTTATGTATCTGGATTGTTTCATGAATTTCTTATGTATTTCCTTGTTTTTTCGACTTTTGTTTTTATTGTTTTTTTTGATGAAATTTCTCGCGACACTTTTGCGATATACAATACATGGAATTAGTTAATTCAATAGTAAAATAAAATAATATACATTTATGAATATTGGGCTGAAACACAATTGCATTGAATACACCTAGATTTCATTGTTTATTGAGCGATTTTTTGGTGTTGCATGGCCAGTACAAAAAGTTGCGTAACTCCGGACCGCGTACCGGACGTTCGCGAATTTGGTCTCAATAGATGCCCGCCATACACCTTGAAAGTAAAAGTCAGCGGAGCGACGCCGTCGTCAAAAATTTCGCGAAAAGGCGGAATGGCCGCGAACTTTGTCGATGGGGGGCTATTTGTAGCCCCCCCGGCCAGATAGGGTTAAAATTCTTCAATTTGCTACATAAAAGAAAATAATAATAAATATGAGGGTAAAATCATGCATACATTAAGATACGTGTGTTGCCGTTAACAGTCAAACTTTATTAATAATTTAACCGTCGGATGTAAATTTAATATTATAACAGTTACTCTTTTTCATGCAAATTGTTAATTTTAAATAAATACTTGGACAATGATAGTAACATTTGATTTCTTACATGGGTAATTCCAAACATATCCAACATGTACTACTGATAATTTTTTTCAGAAATTACCAATTGAAATATCAACCCATTCTTATAGAGAAACTAGATGAGTCCTGTGTTAACTATATGGGATTTTCAGAGTGTCAGAGATAACATGTTAAAGTTGTAATCTTATAAAAGTTTAAAACTGTAAAAATATGTTTTCCTATCACGTTCAACTAACTCTTTTCTAATATAATAACATTATCATCGTAACCATGATATCTAAAGCCCTTAATCTTATCAACAAATACAATGTTATATTTTCCTTGGCAAGCCAAAGTCCTTGTAATTATTTACTTTAATTATTGTTACTCTATTTCTGGTTCTCTGCAATTTTGACTTCAATCATTCTACCAGAGTTTAACCTTTGATAAACTTGACAGATAAGTATCTGCTTTCGTATTCACATTTCAAGAATAAACTTACAATTTACACATTGATAACATTTTCTTCATTTATTCATTGACGTACATAATTTGAATGATAATATCACATTGCTAATATATGATTATCTTCAATTTCTTAATGACGTATATAATATCATATTGCTTTCATTATTTTCTTCATTTAGTAAATGATGTCCGCAATTAGATTTACAAATATATCACTTATCACAACTATATACGTAGTTTTTTATCTGCATTGCATCAGAAACGAAATAAGATAACATGAGGTAGTTTGGGTCACAGGCAGGGTGCGGAAAGGGTTGAGTGGAGAAATGGGGTAATTTTGGACCACTGAAAAAGTATAATTTGAGGTTTAACATGTTATAAAAGAAATCAATAAAATAACACCACCACAAGAATCATACAACATTCTCTACACGTTTTTTTTTAAAATCCTTCCTGGCTACCCCCAAAATGTTCTCATTACAAGCTTACCATCTTTTGCTTTCTGTTCCGCTTTTATTAACTCCTTCGTCCTCTCTATCTTGGTCAGGTAATGTTCGATGAGTGCCTTGGTCCGTTGGGGGTCAGGGGTCGAACTACTATCCACCTCATCCATGTCCGAGCCATAATTGGGTGTGGTGCTGATTTGCGTTTCCAACTGCAAATTTAGAAATGAATAAATAAATGAATTGATAAATAACTGAATTAATAAATAAATGAATGAATAAACAAATAAATAAATAAATAAATAAATAAATAAATAAATAAATAAATAAATAAATAAATGAATAATAATTAAATACCTCAAAGGGGAACAATTTAGAACAATAAATCTAACACAAAGGGATACAGTCCAAAATAAGCGATTTTACAATTCACTGTCATAGTTGCTTTTTAACTTGCAAGCAGTATGATAATAATAATAATAATGCATTTATATAGCGCATTTTCCAAATACATGTTCAAATGCGCTTTCTTAATTAAACAGATAGGATTAAAGTATGGCCAATCCATGCTCAACTAAATATTGAACACCAAGTATAAATGCATCCCTCACCATCAAATGAATCACTCGATCCTAGTTTAATTTCACAGACTACTCTTTTTGCAATCCAATTTCATTCCCTCAACCACAATCCCGAAACCAGAGCAAATCAAACTGCATAAAGATTACGGTAAAAAAAAAGTCCAAAATTTCAGACCACTAACTTTAATTCCAAGCATGTACAAAATTTTGATGTTCTTAATATCACATATAGATCAATAAGACAGGGACTCAGGGTTGGCTGGAGTGGGGAACACTCGCGGTAAATACCGCCTCGATAATTTTTGAGGAAAATGGGATAAAGTTTAAAATACAGGGAAATACTATGAAATATACTTCTTGAACATTTTCAGGTATTGCCCAGGTATTTCCAGGTATTTTCTAGTATTTCCCTGTACCTCCATGTACATCCCGAGTACTTCCCAGCATTCCCCAGTATTCCCAGTATTTCCTGCCTGGGTGGGAAATAGCCAACCCCGGTGGGACTGGACATTAGCATCGATCCGCTTGTCCATGCATGTGATTTTGGCGTTGGGCGGTTAAAGGTATTGGCTAACATTTACCACAGTTAAAAAAAATCTGAGCTACATGATTCCCCATGCTACCATTGTCTTTGATAAGGTCTAAAAATGACGCCCTGAAAAAACTGTATTTCAAAATGATTATTTAGTGCTTTAAAAAAGTGAAAATCGTAAGTTGATCGGATTCACCTGCCCATTTTCTCCCATAGACTTATTGTGTGTACACCTACGCTATTTAAACTTGCCACGAGTTTTAATTGTTTATTCATGCATAACTTGCCATTGGCAATGTAACTTTCCAAACTTGTTTTTATTCTAGGGTGTTTATTTGTCCATATGAACACTACTATGTAGATCAGATATTAAAATTTGACAATTTTTTTTTAATTGAAGCTCCACAATGTTAGCGTATCACTTTAAAATTAGAGAGTTGCCTGACCTGCTAGCAGGTAAAATTTTGTTGGCGTAGAGTCTTGGTGAAATTTGGGCAAATAAATTTTCTTTTGGGAAGTTATCATTTCAAAGCTACCTGCCCCACTGGCTAGTATACAAAAAGGCCTATATCCAGCCATGAATTATACAGTATACCCTACGTGACACCTCTTGTGCTTTAGAGTGAGTAATATATACACAATTACTCTACAAAATGCTTTGAGGTGGTAATGAACCGAAACCAAACTATAATATCCAATGGATAACATTTGATTGAAGGCCAGCATTTGAGTCGATC
This sequence comes from Eucidaris tribuloides, assembly GCA_001188425.1. Lineage (NCBI taxonomy): Eukaryota > Metazoa > Echinodermata > Echinoidea > Cidaroida > Cidaridae > Eucidaris > Eucidaris tribuloides. Next base: position 30,207 of record JZLH01S0613343.1, read on the forward strand.
AGTGATACCAGAGTTTTCTTTTCCTGCCTAAGGATGTGGGTGATTTCCAACAAGAATTAACCCGTTGAAGACTACATAGAAGATATCTCGTCTTGAGGTCTATACGAAATGCATGCTAAAGCAAAATTAAACTGTCTTCAGAGGGTTAAACAGTTACTACGAAAGATTTTACGCTAAACAACTCTGGTGAGCCAAGATATTATAAACTTACACACCAAAGTCTGTGTGTATTGTGATCAACTGTACAATATCAGGTACACATACCTAATAAGTTTCACTTTTGTGAATTCTAAATTTTTTCAACCACCACAATTTGTGTTCCCAAAGGTATGGTTTTAATTTGAAATCCTGAAATATCTTTTTTTTTCCTCTCAGTTTATAATTTACAAAACAGAAATCAATTTTGATACTACAAAGACTAAAAGAACAACAAAATGAAATAAATAATAAAAAAACATTGTTTGATACATCATATTGGTAAGTGATTGCCTTGTTTAAAGGCTGTATATTATCTGGATAAGTACAATGATTATGGCATACTTACACTATCATCAAGCCATAGTTATAGTATACACAATTACCACATGTGCCATGTGTATAATACAGTTTACTGTTTTGCCTATTTGTGTGTGTTGGGGGGGGGGGGGAGG
>JZLH01S0613360.1:15200-26594 GCA_001188425.1 Eucidaris tribuloides
GTCCATAATGAATTATATTAAGATTAATTACATTAAAGATTGCTATGACTGTAGCGACACATTTGCGCCGAATGGCTGCAGATTAGCAGTAGTTCCGTTTTACATTGTCACATACATCATTAAACTTTCCACTGTAAACATTAATACATCAACTTGACATTTTGCATACAACTGGACAAGAGTACAGTCTGTCACCATGCCAATTTTTAACTTTTTTGATGCAGGTGAAGCCCCGGTTGTTAAGGACTTTATAGGACTTTATATCACTAATTCAAGGGCGCATCGCGCCCGACTGAGTTTGAATTCATGGTTAAACTTTAAACGCCAATTTCTCCGTTAGCTTCCTTGGCGCGCTATCTTAAAATTGAACTTTCGGTCGCGTTTTTCACCCCTTTCCTTTTGCGTATATTTCAAGTGTTATATATCATTTTAAAGCTGAGAATATGGAGATTTTGAATCAAGCAAAAAACAGAAAATGATTTTTGCGACTTTTGCCTCCTACCGTCGGAGTGGCTCACATATTTCAAATGAAAAGACTGTTAAAAACCTCTTTTCAATTTTAACTTGATTCAGTGTTATTTCACATACTGTACAGAACTACACTGTACATTATTCAGGTGTTACATGTAGCTTGTGAGGTGCAACCCTCATCTTGCTGAATATACAGAGACAAAATCAATATCTGTCCATGGGGTATGCTGTTTTAAGTGTGCTGGACTTATGGAACAATTCAGATATTTGCAGACTGAAATGATTGAAAGCAATTTCTAAAATAAAGGCAGGTGATTTTAAAATTTTCCTACTTTTAGTATTGATTTGGTTGTGTAGAAAATTTGTCCAACCAATCAGAATGAGTTCCTAGTTCCGCACATCAGTTAAGTTAGTTTTTTGTTGTATTTTGTGTTGAATCACACTTACTGAACAACGATCGCTACATTTTTAAGTTATTACCCTTCAAGAAATAACTTTTTATAGTATTTCCCAGTATTTCCTGGTATTTCCTGTTTTTGTCAAAAATAGCAAGGCGGTATTTACCGGTCAATACCGGTATTTACCACTCGGTATTTACCGCCCGGTATTTACCAGCCAATCCTGATCCATTGGCGTGAGACTTCCATAGGCCAATGATATAAGTGAGATGTCCAAATGTCCAATAGAAATGTATGGAAAATCAAACAAAATTTTGGCATGAGAAAGGACCAAAATGCGTGAGAGTTGGCAGCCCTGTGTACCCGAGGCCAAGTTTTGGTGGCCTCGGTCTCGGTCTCGGTCCGAGTCACCTGTACATGCTGTATGGAAAGGTAGTGTCTCTGAGCGGCCTCGGTCTTGGAACTTGTGGTCTCTGATACAACACTGCCTGTTGGACCCAACAAATTTGTATGCCGCCGCGTCAAAGAGGCTGGAGACTGTTTCAGATTGTCCATCCGTCCGTCCGTCCGTCTGTCCATCCGTCCGTCTGTCCATTCCCACGCTACAATCTCGTTATCGCTATATCTGCAGAATCCTTGGACAGATTTTGATCATACTTGGCCCAGCCATGTGCCATAAGGTGTAGATGAATTTGTTTGATTTTGGACGTAATCACCCACATGGGTCAAAGGTCAATTGACTTTGCTTAGATTAGCATATTCAGGGTTAAACACAGCCAGGGATGTCCAGTGGGTATATGGTATGGTTCTGAAGTTAGTAATGAGCTTTAGAATAATTTTTTGCCAAATATCCAGATTAAAAGTCAAAGGTCACTGTACTTTTATTAATTCAGGATAATCCATAGATATCTACAGCAAAGGTTGTTCAATGATGATGTTGCATTGTAGGAAAGTTAGTGATAATGTAACAGTTCTGTCAAGTGGTCAAGGACTAAAATCAATGGTCAAAGGTCAAATGTCAAAGGGACTATGTCTTCATTGCCACATTCCAGGCATATTATTTTCTGCTAGTGTGGAATGATGATGTGGATTTCGTGAAAAGGGTAGTAGTACACTTTAGGTAGTGATATATTTCTGAAATTAATAAAGATCATAGGTCAAATGCCAATTAAATTAATGAACTTTCACATTTCATTTGAACAGGTAGTCATGGCCATTAACTCTTGACATTCAAGCCTTTCTGAACAATGCCACATAGAGCTACTTTTGGAGTGCAGTGTCAAAGATCAAACAGCTATAACTTGTTACACATGAATCTTGGAGAAAAGAGTCATGTAAGAAAAGAGTTGTAGCTAAAATTACACCGTTACTAACACTGTAAATTTTATTTTGAAATTTATCTGTTCAGATTTTCAAACAAAACTATGTATTCTACCCAAAGATTCTATGACAGGTGTTTATACTAATCTTTTACATTGTGAAGCGATTTGAGGCTGATTTCATTCATTTTTGCGTTATTCTGGCGTGCAAATCGCTAACCTATCTTATTCAATAAATATAAGAATATCACAGTAACAAAATTTGTGGAAAAAAAAAAATCTGGTTTGCATTTTTACATATTTTTTTGATTGATAAATCAATGATTTAAATGTTATAGATGATGGATTGATTCACATTCTATTATTCATCCCCAGTTTTTTTTTGTACCAGGTATGGCAGATTTTATTTTTGAATTTTCATATTTATATGACTTATGATATTTTTCTGAATAGGCTTGGAATCGTTATGTATGAAATAGCATCACGGAAGAAACCATTTTGAAACTTTTCAGAAAGGTAAGAGAAAAGCACTTGTAGCATGTCTGTAAATTCACATTGTAAGTGAAGAATATTTTGTTGTTTCTTTGTAAAAGAGTGCACTGTTAACTATTAAATGCATAGTGGCAGCAAGTTTAGAGTATGGTATAAACGTAAAATTACCCCCCCCCTCCCCCCCCCCCAAAAAAAAATCATATTGGATGCAGAAATTTCAATCCATAATGAAATTTTCCAATCTACAGAATGTGAAAATTGCATTGCAGAGTTTGTGGATTAATCTAGTGATTTATATCACTGATTTAAATTGTGAATTGTGTCAGTTTTCTAAATATTGATTTAAAAAAGAAGAAACAATAAATTGGTTATGTATCAAAAATGTTGAAAACGGCGATTCCGTGCTTGGCGTAAGAGAACATTAAGAAAAAAATTCTTTTCTCTTGGCTGAAGGTTTGAGCAATAAAAATTTGTTTTGTGGTAATTATAAAGTACTGGTGGGTAGCCTTGTGAAAAAATGACAACCAACAAAAATGTTATAGTTTATGGGTGATTTAGAGGTGAAAATATTTTTTGTCATTTTTTCACAAGGCTACCCACTAGTACTTTATAATTATCACAAAACAAATTGTCTTTCCTCATTTGTTTTGACAGCAGATTGAAAATGGTTGTAAAAATGGCAAATTTGTTTAGCACAGAATCGCCCAAAAGAATATTCAAAAAATTATTTTTTTTTCACTTTCTGCTTCAAAGATTGAAAAATTAGCTCTGGATTTAAAGATTGTGTTCATATTTGCACACCCAAAAATCAACTTATTGACCAAAATTAGCTAAAATAATTTATAATTTAAAGATACCCATAAATCTTCACTTCTGACAAAAGCTTAAGGACTGAAATGACAGATTTCGTGAAGATAAGCACTGAAAACTTCAAACAGAATGAAGGCGATGTACCGTCAGTGAGTGACATGTTGCTCACTGAATTCCTGCTAAGCAAAGCTTGTGAGATCAAGGCACAACCTGCGCACAACAGTGCAATTTGATGATTGTCAAGCAATTTGTGCTATGGTTGGACTTGACTCAGTTGGACACATTTTGGATATTGCCTTGTTTAATGTATTGTGTTTTCTCTCTTGAAGGTAATGAGCCTCTGTCAACTGTAGACAAGTGTGAGTTTGTAATTAAAGGTCCCGTCGAAGAACCACCCACAGATACTCCGCCGGGGCTGAAGAACTTAATTGGCAAATGTCGAAGTCAGAGACCTTCTGCGCGTCCAACTACAGGGAGTAAGTGTTTGATTTTTACTCTGCTTGTTTCACCAATGAACACTTTGACCATGCCCAAGAAATCTAAGTTTCATCAGCCAATATATACAGTACATGTATGCTAAAGCATTGATATTTGGGGCCTCTATGATAAGGCTGTTCCCAGAAACTAAAATAAGCCATGCAAATTAGTTCTAATGTTACATTACATCAGTGTTGTAACCAAGTCATTTTTCTCAAGTCAAGTCAAGTCACAAGTCATCTGCCCACAAGTCAAGTCAAGTCGCAATTCATTTCGACAAAAGTCAAATCAAGTCAACAACATAAAAAAGTGTGCCTTAAAATAACAACTCAGTGCAGTCTTTACTGCAGATAAGAAAACATTTATTTAGATGGCCGTTAAACAAAGGACATCTGGAGGGTGCATATGGACCAAGAATAAAGAGTTTTAAAACATGTTATAAACAAAAACCAAAAATACCTCACTCATCATCATGCATGATTTTGCGCAAGTCAAGTCTCAAGTCATTCACCACAAGTCAAGTCAAGTCTCAAGTCATTTGCTCACAAGTCAAGTCAAGTCTCAAGTCATTTGCTCACAAGTCAAAGTCAAGTTGAAAGTGAGAAAAATTGGCGACTCGAGTTTGACTCGAGTCCAAGTCACTGATTCGAGTCAACAACTCTGCATTACATAGACAGGTCTTTATGTAGTGTCTTTCTTCTTTGTCCTGTCAATGTACCTCATGTCCATTGTATTCGTTGCATGTCCACCTAATGTTGGGTTGATTGCATGGGAGAATACAGCATTGCCAAGTAAGGAGATTGAAAAAGCAATAGCTTTATTCATATTTCCCTGATTTTTCTTAAACTTTCATAAATTGTGTTTCGTCCATATTTCTGCTTTGGTCATAACATTTTGCCATCACACTGGGATTCCCCTTTAAAGACATCATGGAAACAATGTTGACATTCCAGTTTGAAAACATTCTGAGATATAATACCATATGCTCCTTTATGTTGTAAGTGTATGTGTATCAGATACTCTCTAAAAATGATATACGCGACAAATTTGTAAGAACTTCAAAATAATCATTTAGTGCTTTAAAGGCATTGTATAACAATATTTCCATTAAAAATGTGAGCTACATGATTCCGCATGCTACTAGTGTCTTTGATAAGGTCTGAAAATGAAGCCCTGAAAAAAATAACATTTCAAAATGATCATTAAGTGCTGTAAAAAGTAGAAATCATTGAGAGACCATTTGCAGTTTTCTCCCATAGACTGCTGTGTTACAGAATTTTCACCAGGTGAGAATAATCCATGTGCCAATTGTTATCTGCACCTATTTTACTAGTGATAGCATAACTGTCTGAATTTTTGTGTTTTATGGTGTTTATCCGTTCATTCAAACACTGTTAGATATGTCAGAGAGCAAAGTTTGACCAGTTTTTAAATGGGTCTTTCATAATGTTATACAGTATCTTTATTAAGTGAAACTCTATGAGCGCCTGGTTCTGTCATGCCCAATTTCCCCATAGACTGTTGTGTTACAGTTTAGAGTTGGCAGAATGTGTAAGTCCTATATCATATTTATCCATGCATATTTTGCCTGTTGCACATACCATTACCACATTTTGTATTCTAGCATGTTTATCTGTATATTCAAGCACGATCACGCAGCTAAGATATCTGATTAAGACACTTTTTACAATTGAACCTTCATTATGTAAAACAATGTCTCCTTGTGGAAAGAAAAATATGTGTATGACATTTTAAAATTTCTTTTTTCTTTTCCATAACAGAAGTTGTCGAAGCCCTCATGACTCTGTGGTCCCAGCGCGAATCGGTGCAATCCTGATGATGCTGCGCTTCTCAGGACCTCCGGACAGATCAGAGGACCAACAGACCAACAGTTGGAAAGTTTGAAGTGATGACATAAATGGCACCCTGGGGTACCACGCAGTAATCCACCATTTTGTTGAATTATTATTATTATTTATTTATTTTTTTGCACTGAGCTCTGAGTTACCAAACTGTCAAACAGTTATTTTTGTAGTGTGTTTTTAGCATAGAAAAACTCTTGTGCAAAATGTTTCATTAAAATGTCTTACACAACAGTAAAAGCCTTAAAAAATAACACTTCAGCATCATTACTACTGTGTGTGACTTTTCATCAGTCTATGTCCATATGCTGTCGACCGCTGCAACGACAGCACTATAAGTATACATTAGGTTAATTCAGTTCCATTTCAAATGTACAATCATTTAACACAGCGTGTCCCAGAAAAATGTCCCTCTCGTAGACAAGAGGATAGTTACCAAAATCTGATTTTATACTCGATTAAGTCTGCACAATTAGAAAACTCATTTTATTTTCTAACTTCTATGAAAATTTCATTGGTCTCGCTTCATTGGTTTTGAATACACAGTCCATTATGTAACAGCAGTACTTTTCAGTCCATTATGTAACAGCAGTGCTTTTCAGTCCATTCCAAGTTTGCAGTGCTTCATCAATGTATCAACCTGAATGGTAATCAGGTGGAAGGATGTGCAGGAGAACAATAAAGGTTTACAAGCTGGACATTGAAGGACAAACTTTAAATGAAACACATCCTATGAAAGCAAACATGACCAGTGGACCTGAATTTTGATTAGTTTTCATTTTAAACAGTGAATAAACTTGACTTTAGTTACTTAATAACAACAAGAACACAGTCATTGACATGAAAGTGAAGCATTGAATAATGCATGGCATGTCTGTAGTGTGCATTTCTTTTTAGCAAACTTGGAATGGGTTGGAAAGCACTGCTGTTACACAAGAGCATGTATATTCAAAACCAATAAAGTGAGACCTTTGCACAGGAACTACAAAATTAAATGGGCTTTCTAAATATGTCAATTTAATTGAGTATAAATCTTGATTTTGGTAATTATTCTGTTGTCTACGAGAGGGACATTTTTTCTGGGACACGCTGTGCCTTTGATAATCCAAACACTTGTAGACTTAATTTATGGAAACATAAGTGTACTGCTCTATGAATGATTAACGTTATTTCACTATACCATGTAACCCAGAAAAACGGTACACTAAATGTATATCATTTTTTTCCCTTAATTATCCAAGAAAAGTCATCAATTATTTTCAACGGGATAGTGTGTTATTTTCCAGCAATACAACACTTAGATCGTCAGTGTTTGTTCAGTAGTTTTGTCGTTTTAGAGCCAATTTTGCAAACCAGTACGTTTTACCTTTTCTAATGGTAAAGCGGTAACGATTCATCTTATTGATAGCTTCCTATTGAAATTAAAGGGAGAAGGAGCCAGCAACTAACAGACATAAGTTAAAGAAAATAAATGACATTGTGAGAATTATGGAACATGGTGATAAAGACAGCCTAAATATGGGGTACTGTGTGATACTCGCCCTCAGCAAGGCCCTATAAATAAGTTAATTTGTGTTTATTTTATGTCTTTGCAAGTTTTATCCTGGGACAGAACTTGCAGAAACAGCTATAGGGGGAGGAGCTTATTGATTCAAATAGTGCATACATTACCATGGCACGACTAATACACGTCAGGTGGCATGCATCGGTCACGAATGGTCAGCTGCAGACCTGTGCACGGGCAATCTGATTGGTTGGCAAAATCTTTTCTTAACTTATGCCTGTTAGTTGCTGGCGTCTTCTCCCTTTAAGCACAAACTGGTGTGCGCATGAGAAATTACATTCATTTCTAAAAATGGCCCTAAAATAAAAAGTACATAATCAAAATTGGTGATCTTGGTGCCACTCTAGTCGCAAAAGAATAGTCTATCAGATAAACTGCATAGAGATGAGCAATTATTTTGGGAAATATACTGTTCCGTTTTTGGGGGGCCACCCTGTATACTCATTTTCTGCCGTCCATAATTATATAATTATTGTAATTTTGTATTATTACCATGCAACCACTGGAGATGGGAATGCTGGCATTTTTCCTCGGTTTATTGAACCTTTTCTGTCCATTCTAGTGTATGTTATATGAATTGAATTGCATTAATTTATTGTCCATTAAAATGGAAATTCATGGTTGACTGGCATAACAAATTACATGACATAATTACAATGCAAAATACAAACAATCAGGGTTATATACAAAATGCTTGGATACATAAATTAAATAAAGAATATTTATATAAAATTGTCATCTTAGTCTTGAAATACTTTGCTAAATAAAAATAATCAAGTGGTTATTTTCTTTTTCTTCCTGTGTGTATTTAAAATTCACTTCAGTATTACTTGTAGTTCATAATCATGATTTTAATTTTTTGCTCACGTTGTGATGAAAAGCATTCCTTTTACCAACCAAAAATTGTGACCACAAATGTTTGCATGCTGCATTTTTGTAAACATGGAGTATTTTGTGGTGTAGAGATTTTTTTTTACTTTGTGTTACATAAAAACTAATGCAAAGATGAAAATGTAACAATAACTAAATCATGTACAATATTAATTTCACTATCTTTTGACAAAAACTTATCTTCACCCAGAAATATTTGTCTTTAACTGGATAATAATGTACAAAAGTAATGTGCATAACAATGTGCATACATTAAAGGTAAATAGCATGATTGGGGGGAATCCTCAACTTGGGCTGAAACTACTCTGGAATCAAGAAAAGTATGCTAGGATTCTCCTGTGAAAATTTTGTAGTCAAACGTTGACTCATTCTAAAATAAACAATGTCAATATCACTCGTAGCAGGGAAACCTGCTGTGTGGCTCTCTATTGGGCTTATTTTTATCGTCCCCGGATAAAATAAAGATTCTCCTATGTTTATGCTTGATTCTCCTTAAGTAAACAAATTACAGACAAATCCTCCTAGGTGGGAGATCCACTCCTGCTAGTGCATAGTTGGTATATATTTCAACTCATTTCATTCTTGAGGCATTTTCAAGTGTTCCCAATCATGTCACTAACCTTTAAGTAAATGGATGGGGTTAGGGCCATTAACCCCTTGGGCTCGATGCTATATGGCACTGTTGTGCATTGAGAGACAAAGTGATTTGCACGTGGTTGAATTTGAAGGGAATATGAATGCATGTTTGCTTATAAAATTCTTCACAGAATAATTATTTTCTTAATTTATACTGGCCAAAAATATGTAATTTTTGGGACATACTGTACCGTTTATTCAGTGTTTGAAAAACATTTTTATCGTATTGTCTGGGCTTCTGTAGAAGCCCGTCGTCTCTGAGTGTGTAATGTACTGGGCTCCTGTACAAGCTTGTCGTCTCCAAGGGGTTAAGCTTGTGAAATTACCCGCCCCCCTCCAAAAAACAAAAAAACAAAACAAAACAAAGCAAAAACAAACAAACAAACCAAAAAACAAACAAAAAACCAACAAAAACAAAAGACAAAGAAAGAAAACCTAAAACAAAGTTAACAATGACATATAATAAGAAAATAAATGAGAAATCATACAAAGAGTAATAAAATAATGATGATGATAATGATGATGATAATGATGATGATAATAGTAATAATTATGATAATAAATTCAAAAAATATGGGTAAGGTCTTAAATTGTCAGAGATCAGGGCAGTAAGATCAAGAAGATAGGCCCTGTTAGGACTGGTATAATTCTTGAACATGACAGGACAGTCCTTGTGTCTTCAGTCTATATGTGAACCTTTGATTACATCACCTTTGTAGTGCCCTAAATCTGTGGATTAGACCTGGCTCTATTATGTGTAGTTGTGAAAAGGGCAAGTCATTAAAATGATAATAATAGTGAAAATGGTAACCCAAAATATACAGGTTTATGTTGATAATGATTGATGTTATGTCCATCCCTGGTCTTTCATTACTACACTCAGGATATTGCATGTTAAGTCTACAGAGTTTAGTGCAACAGTACCAAGAGGAGGAAGGGGGGGGGGGGGTGGTATAGAGAAGTGTGTTTGCTTCTGCACATATAATTTCTCAATACTTCTAATTTGAATGGCAGTGACATGATTGGGAGATGTCAGAAATGCTTCAAAAAGCAAATGAGTTGAAATATATACCAGTAATTTCTGTGGCTAGGGTGTATTATCAGGTTGGAGAATATTTGTCTTGAATTTGTTTACTTGAGGAGAAACAAGCATTGATTTACTTGTACTGAATTATAGGTTAGTGACATGATTGGGAACACTTGAAAATGCCTCAAGAACCAAATGAGTTGAAATATATACCAACTATACACTAGCAGGGGTGGATCTCCCAGCTGGGAGGATTTGTCTGTAATTTGTTTACTTACGGAGAATCAAGCATAAACATAGGAGTATCTTAATTTTATCCGGGGATGCTAAAAGTAAGCCCCATAGAGAGCCACACAGCAGGTTTTCGTGCTACGAGTGATATTGACATTGTTTATTTTAGAATGAGTCAACATTTGACTACAAGATTTTCACAGGAGAATCCTTGCATAGTTTACTTGATTCTAGAGTAGTTTCAGCCCAAGTTGAGGACTACCCCCAATCATGTCATTTACCTTTAATAGCTCAAGCTGATTGATCCCATTGAAATTACATATCAGCATTTTCTGATAATTGTTCAGAAGGAAATATGTGTTATGGAATTTCAAACTTTAACCCTTTGCACGTGAATGTTGCATCTGTACACAATCGTACAATTGAATTGAACAATTGTATCAGTTATTTTTCTCCTTCACCTTTGTACAGGATAAACTAGAAAAACAGCTAGTGTGCTTGTAACATCGAAAGCAAAATTCAAAGAAAATCTGAAAAGAACAATTGTCATTATTATCCCATAAGAAAAAAAAATGTACCTGATTCTGAGAGTATTGGCTCCTAAAATAAGGGACTACTTCCAGTCATACCATTTACCTTTAACTTATATGTATGATGATGTCTTCTGACAAGATGCGAATAAAAAGAAACACACCCCAAGGCCAGTTTGTTAACTTATTTCATCTACTGTGTGTGTGAGCCTTGGGAACAGGCCAGTTTGTAGTTTGAGATCCCAAATTACCCTATGATACCATACAATCTTATTTCAAAATGGACTGGTCAGATCTGACAACTCTCCCAGATTTAACTGGGAGACTCCCGCATTTTGTTCCTTCTCCCGGTCAGGTTTTTAATTTCAGCCCATCTCCCGCTTTAAAGGCAGTGGATCTCATGTGCAAACACCCCCACAGACCAGGAAAAGATAACCCATGCCCTTGGGCTATTGATGAAAGGCATGTCTGTGAAATTTGGGGGTCAGTAATTTCCTAGAATTTGAAAAATGCGAAAGAAAAACAATAGCTGTTTAGTGTACGTTCTATGGTCGGAATTTTTTTCTCGCGAGAAAAAATTCATATCAGAGTCTAACGGTCACTATAATTTCACTAAAACTGAGTTTCCAGGTCCTATATTTTACTAAAGGTTCCCAGATGACATTTTCTTCTATATGTATTTACAT
>JZLH01S0613362.1:388-21701 GCA_001188425.1 Eucidaris tribuloides
GAATGTAAAAGTCGCTTTTGGTTGTCATTTTTACAACTTTTAGCTTGAATTTCACCTTCTCATTGGTGTTATATTATAGATTTGCTAAAATTTTATGGATTTTGACAGAAAAATGAAATTGAATAAAAAATGGGTGTACCCCCTTTTGGAAACAAACTCTAGTTTATTTCCAAAAGGGGGTAGATCCAATACCATTCTAAGAAAAATGAATTTATTAAATTAATCCACTGACATTGCAAGGTTTCTGAGTAAAACCAACTAAGCCAAACAAAGAACCCCACAATGCAAATGTAAAACCACACTTACAAAAAATATGTGACTTGTTATTTATTTTATGTGAATTTTCTTTATTTTCATGTTTTGGATCTACCCCTTTTGGAAATAAACCGAAATGGATCTACCCCCTTTTGGCAATAAAGTCATTTTTATTCGCCATTTTTTACCACTTTTTGGTGGGAATTTCAACTTTTCGTTTGCGTTATCTGATAGAGCTACTAAAATTGTATAGATTGATGTAAAAAAGTCACATTTGATGAAAAATGGATCTACCCCCTTTTGGAAATAAGCTCTTCATATATTGTATCTTATTGTATTTTTATCTCATATACCGTGTATATAGTGTTGCGCTTGTTATTGTATTGATTGTTTTTTTTTAACTCACGGACTCATTGAAGAACAGCTGACCGTGGAGAAATAAAATTAACGAAAAGAAATAAATGAAAGTAGCTTACTAACAAAATAGCCATATCATTACGTGCATTTAACACTCCAAAGACTTGCTGCTTTGTGATGTGTAGGATTTCTATCCCCCAAAGTGTGTTTGTGGGTGGGGCGGGGGGAGGGGCATATACTTCTGCATGATACACGTGCGATTAATGCAAAGTATTTACATTTAAAATGTTGGTTATCCATACCTTTCTCCCATAAGGTACACATTTTGACCAGTATAAATGTTGAATATGAATATGTGCAGACTTTTTTTTTCAGGAAACGTCAAACTTGTATTTATATATGGGGAGCTAAGTTCCAAAAGGCGCTAAATCCACTTTAGTAACTTTGGAGAAAAATGCAATTCTTTGCCTGAGTTTGTACACGCGCCTATGGAAAAATAAAACTATAACCCCAGGTATTTCGCACTTCCTTGTGGAATTTGACTTCCAATTTTGGACTGTAACAAGATAAGTAGGTATCAAATGTGTTGATGTTAATAACTCATTTTTTGGTGAAAATGGATTTAGCGCCTTTTGGAACTAAGCTCTTCATATACACTTGACAGTCAACCAAGGGAAAATCGCGTCACCTTTCACTGGACAATGATGTTAGCTACCAGCCTAACGGGTTAAGGATCGTTCACGGTTTAAGCCGCGTGCGTGGTTTTAGATGGAGCCCACTTGAATACCTTTTTCTTCGTATTTCTTCCATGGAAGAAACCATGGATATATTACCCGTGTAAATGCAATTTTCATTCTTGAGATGGGAACCCCATAAAGAGTACTTGATCGAGAAACCTTGTTGTAGATTACCCTCAAAGGAATTCACATCCACGCACAATTTTGGCTGATGTTTGATTAAGGTTAACTGTTTTACAGTCAATGTCATGGCTGCAACATATTTCTCTCAAGAGCATTGCCATGTTCCTCTCGTGCTGTGTTTACCTGAGACTGACTGACTGAAAGAAGAGGATTTAGGTCTCAATGTGGAATCTCATAGGGATAAGTGTGAGGGCCCTTGAGCCTAATAATCTAGATACCTAAAAAACACTTCAAATTCAACTCGAAAATAACATGACTTAGAAGAAATGATACGATATCCGACACATGAGTTTCAGTACGCGAACTGTTGCTATAAGTACGTCTATTTACAAATTTATTTCCGCTCTTATTATCGCGTTGTTTACGGGAATTAGGTATATCTTATATTAACTGTATCTAAATAAAATCCAGGAGGCAACTGGTTAAAAAGTTTTAAAAAATACGAAGAAAAGGAAGAAGAAGGAGAAGAAAAAGAAGAACAAGAAGAAGAAGAAGAAGAAGAGAAGAAAAAAAAGAAAAGGAAGAAGAACAAGAACAAGAAGAAGAAGAAGAAGAAGGAGGAGGAGGAGAAGAAGAGAAGGAGAAGAAAATAATGATTACTGCTCTAACGTGTTTCTATGCGAACCCCTAGCTTATTTTCTGCCCCTTGTATTTGCAGTTTGATGTTGACATTATCAAGACGTACATAGTCTAGCGGCTAGAAGAAGAGAACCTGTGACCAAAGGGTTCAGTAACGTAAACTCTCATGTCTGCAGGCATATTCGTTTTATTTACAAACTCTTTTCGGTGTAAGGGTGCAACTGGTGCCTGGCAGGGGAGTCCAATGAAGCTAACTTTACAAACAAGAACAGGCAAGTGCCATCAGACTTTTACGTGGGTCAAAACGGCATTCCCCGACAAGTGGGTAAAGAAGCAGACTTGTGCCAAGAAGCCGATACATTATGACATTCTTTAAAACTATGTTATTTATCGTCGTTTATTAATTTATGAAATCATAATTATGTAATGAGCTCATTATTTTGACATGAATATTCTTATGTCTGAAATTATGTTTGTCAATTGAAATATTATAAATGTTTTACATAATCAACGGGAAAACAAAAGTAATGCATCAATCATACTTATTTATCTAACTTTTATTATTATAATAAATCTTATCAGTGAACTTGATGTTTATTCAATTGTGACCATTCATTAATATACAATGATATCATGACTATGGCCATATTATCATTTGAGCACGTTTACTATAACCCCACTCGTATATTGTACTATAAGACCGTTTTATTTCTTCTTGTCATAATCGACCAGTCTTCGCTACGTTTCATTTGTAAATGTTGTATACTATTTACATTGTTGTTAATACCTGTTTCGGGGGTTGTATATTGCCTTGTATTCCATTTCTTGGAATGAAATGATTAAAAAAACCTCCTCCTTCCCTTTCAATCCTGCTATTGTTCATTACATTTATTTTGGCGTTCTGTCAAAATAATACCTGAAACTGATAAATGTTTAAACCGTGACGAAATAAAGTTGTTGTATTCTATTGTATTTATTTTATTGTCTTGTAATGAAATTATATGAATGTTAGAAAAGGTCGACGTTGTCGCTGATGAGATTAAAAAAGGGTCATTTTGGTTTCCTCCACATGTTTTTATCCTGTAGTCATTTTTGGCGATGAAGGTATATTATACACGTATATCTATTATTTTGTACGTACACACACATTCACACATTGTATCGACTTTGTTTCATGTGTCAAAATATCGATGGCAAAAGGGGAGAGAAAAGTAGAGGAGTAGGCTGGTATTACTTTTGCTCGCTGGTGTGTAAACAACTTCATTAAATTTCTGCTGTGTACATCACATGACATTACAAAATCACTTCGAAAGTTAAGCCATGAATGAGTTCATTCGGCGACCTGGTATATTACTAAGATAAAGACAAATAGCGAAAGCGTCGTCGACAAACACTGTGCACTTAATCGATCAATAACATTGAAAAGAAATATCTCCATAGCTTCACGCTTTGGTTTGAAATGTTGTGTTATGTACTTTAGCCTGACAGCACAATTTGAAATCACCTCCTATTCAGGCACCTCTTAATAACCAATCGATATGCATTATGTCCTTAAGACCAATAGGATGTGGAACTTGACCATTTCATGCAATACGTTCATATATTAACCCGATGAATCCCGGATTCTGCCTTTCCCATCAGTTAACACGTGGTACATCCGGTTCCCATAGCGACGGGTTAAAGTTCTAGTGGCAAAGGAAAATCATTATTGTTTCAGGACTGCGTGAACACTGTGCAACACACGTCAGCTAAATTATGTAGGCCTTGTGTCAATGATGTGTGTTATTCTGTTTACATTGATTTCACGTTTTGTAGTATTTTCACATGATTGTTGGTACTGTTCTACAAAATAGGAAGATATATTAATGGCAAATAAAAGATAAACACATATACATAACATGTATGTTATGACGAAGGATATTAAGATTTACTTATTTTAAGATTTATACAACTGTAAAATAAATACACGTTGATGTCATCATTTCCCGTCAATGGGAAACGGCTTGCAAGGTTATTGCACTTTTTCCAGATTATAACGAAACAATATAGACTAAATTTACCCCTCCAAAAAATTAGAACCCACGTTTTTTTGAAAGACATGTAAAATATATCTGTTTTCTCATCACTTTTCAAAAGAGCTGAATGCTGAAAATGTCTGTGTGTTGGCAGTGAAAAGTCAATATTCCTTACTACGAGTACTATTGTGAGCAACCACATTTGCACACACAAGATGAAACACACACACAAAACACAAACACACACACACACAACACACACACACACACACACACACACACACACACACACACACACACACACACACACACACACACACACACACATTTTTTTCCGCACCACGGCGTCATGAAACGGAGTCATTAATCATGAATATGTTCTTTTTTTTCTTCATAAGCTTCTTCTTAATCATGTGAATCAAGAACAGCATTTAAATCCCACTATTTTTTTAAGATTAAAGGCCGGGTGTCTCTTTTTGCACGCCTAAAACTTAATATTGTGCAAATACACAAGTATACAGAAGAAAATGCTTTTTGGAACCTTCAGCAAAGTGTAGGAGCTATAATGCAGTTTTAGTGGAATTATTGTAACCAGTTGACTTTGATTTGCTTTTTTTATCTTAATGACAAAGAATCTTTAGACAGTGCGTTTAGGTCTCTTTTTACTTTCATGGACAGTGCCATAGTGCAATAGGTTTGTACAAGTAGATCGACCTTGCATTCCTTTCAGTGCCTGACACAACCACCTGGTATTATATAAATACTGTAATCAGCCTGACATACATGTACGTAAGTGAGACTTGGAACACTGTGCCTACAACATACACTACACAACTATTGGTTTTTCAAATTTTCTAATTTCTCTGGCAGGTCCATTATAAATAGCTTAAGGGCATTAATAATGTTTTGCTGTGTTATGGGAGGGTTGCAAATGAAATTGTGAAGCGCTGCTGCACAACCTCAAAGTAAAATATTCGAGGACATGCATGACGCACGCGTATGTGTATTTGTGTTTCAAAGGAAAATGAAGCCCAGTTGTTTTTTACGATGCCACCTAGTCACTTTTATAAATTGAATATTTGTCACATAACTAGATTTCTAATCATTTTTACCTTAGGGTCATTTTTTATCAGAAAATGTGCTGGTCTTCGGCTTATGTATTTAACAGGGAACCTTGTACCATTTGGGTCAACATTCATTAAAAAGAAACACAACAACTGTTACGTCCTTGGCAAAATTCATGTCCAAATAAAAAATAAATAATAAAGGCAACGTGAATAAATAACTTGACTGTGGAATGTACAGTTGTTTCAGTTAGATAAGTTCTTGCAGTTAAGACTTGGAATAGCAAAATTATGTAATTTATTCTCTACACCTCTCTTTACCCATGTGGTATAAATGGACAGCCGTTGTACGTTTTACGACTCTTTTCTTCGGTGATAATTTATTCTGACCTTTACTGCTTACACCAGCACTTAACTCAGTATTAATCAAACCCTAACCCTACCCCTAGTCCCAAACCAGACCCTAAACCGAATCCAAACAGAAATTCCCTTGTATTGCCTTCAGTATTTGTCTTCTGAGATGTTATCATCAGAGTGATATGGCCGCCTGAGCAAAATGTAGGACTACTTGAGCAAACCGGCTACTGGAAAACGGAGCACGCCCTGGATAGTGAAATCTCTTAATCACAATATAAATTAAATACACCTCAATATATTAGTCCAATTACATCGGATCTACATGAAGTTTGTACGACGCTGTAGAAACATATGGAACAGAATAGTGGTCCTTTCTTGAATGAATCTACAATAATATTGTGTATGCAGGGTAGGAAATTACGATATACCTTACAACCTAACCCTAAGACACTATACAGGGTGGCCCAAAAAGAATGCCACACCTGCGATCGCTAATTTCTTCAACATCATCTGCAATATGTCATTGGTTTTTGTTTCAGCGATTAGAACATTCTTTTTACAACAATATGATACCATGATCATTGATTTTGAGTAATTTGTGTGGGTCCTGCGGCCATTTTCCGAGGCAATGTCGTTTCCTAAATTTGCCAATTTTTCATCAGCAGTGGTCATCCAAACACCGAGATATTCTCGCATCTCAACGTGCCATGTAGACAAACCGCGATGACAATGGAGATGTAGCTCCATCGTATTCCTTATGAAAGCGAGGGTATCCCTGCCAGGCGCGCCGGAACGTTCAGATTGACAATGGACTTGGAGGGGCATCCATTGTTAGTGAACAATGCTCTGCCCCTCCAATCCATTGTATTTTCCAAACGTTCCGGCGCCACTGATCCCTGCCCTTTTTCTTGGCGGAGCTAAACCTATGGCACACCGTAACGTGAGAATATTTCGGTGTTCTGATGATCGCTGGAGTTTAAAAAATAGCAAATTTTGGAAATTGCATTGCCTCAGAAAAATAGCCATAAGATCCAAACAGCTCAATAAAAATTAATGATCATGGTATCATTTTGTTAGAAAAACAATGGGCCGTATGCATAAAAAGTAGGAATTGCTTGTAAGGAATTGCTTCAAGCACCAGCAATTGGTTGTCAAGCAAAATCAAGCTCATGCAACAGGTGAAAGAAATTGCTTAAAAACGTATGCATAACAAGAACATTTGTCTTGTTCTGACAAGAATTTGCTCGGGTTTTTTCAAGCTCCTAAATACCAGCTTGAGCGCTTTTGCTTAATTATGACATTCGAGTTTAAAACATGTCCATGCTTGTATTTAGACCAAACCAAAGCTGCACAAAAGGAGGATAAATCAAGAAATACTATTTCTGGTATATCAAGAAAAAAATGGGGGGAAATATTTCAGGAGGGGGTTTAAAGATTTAACTCAATCCTGGAGGTACGTTGCGTCTTTCAAAATGTATTTATGTACGTTGACCGCGAGTTGTGAAGATGGGAGGCTTCTTCTCATACGTATTTGACTCGTGCGGATCTGGCCTTTGTTGTTGTTCGCACCGCCGTGACGTTGCTATTGTATGGTTGTGGAGACTTTCTAGGAATTGCTCACGAATGGCAAGAAAACGGTTTGAACACAAGCAAAATGTTATGCATACGAAAAAAAGGCAATTGCTTGAAATCCATCTTTGACTTGTAGGATGTTTGCAAGTGTTTTATGTAGGCTATACGGTCTATTACTTTCATGGAAGCACTCAGGCGAGTTTCGTATAATGTATTAAAATTTTACGCGTGAGAGGAGAAGCATTTCCTGTCTTGGGAGTTACGAAAGATCACTTCACTAATGTATACAAATTTATGGATGTTTCTTTATGTGACCATCGAGGAACGATTCTACTGATTACTTCTGGAGTGTATGATGGGTGTGGAGATCAATTTGCATATTCTTGTTTTGTCAGTAACGGACAAACCTGCAAACTGCGGGCAAACTATCCAGGTTTGATCAAGGAACAACTTGTGTTTCAAAATGTTTTTGCGCACAAGCAAGAATCTGTGCTTGCGCATTCCGCTAATCTCTTATTATGCATAATTGGATACAAAGCAAAAGGCTAAGAACAAGCAATTACTATATTTTATGATTATACGGCCGCAATGTTTTAGCCATGAAATAAATGCACCAAGACATTTAGGAATGATTTCGAAAGAATCAATGATCGGGCATGTGTAGGATTGCGTTGCTGGGGCCACGGCTGTATAGACAGTGTGGGAAGCCCGATTTAAGAACAAACTGTGTCAAACCTTCGCCGTGTCTGACTAATCTGACATGTGTTTTGAAATAGACAATCAACACCCTAGAAACAAAAAGTTCAGACAGCTTAGGTGCCGTCACTGGGTAAATATATACGTACAGCTAAAAACTGGCAAGAACATGAATTATCTAGGCCGATAGAAAAATCTGGGCACACAGCAGTCTATGGGAAAAACGGAATGGTCTCTAAATTGATTTTAATCTTAAAGCACTTGGTGATAATACTCCCTGCATTTTACCGTACCTTGACTTATTTACATGTGTCTGGGCCAATACTCATCTACTAACTTCAACTTCCATATTCAGATTACAGAAAAGAAAAATAAAGCAAAAAAACTTATGCACTTTTCTCTGACCCCACTTGAAGCATACTGACCGTTTTTGAGAATTTAAGAATACTTAAGCATGTTGATCATGTTGACACAATATTAATATTGCAATATGCTTTATAAGCATTCCAAAAGATTCTTCTCCTGTAACATCTCCCAACATGATTAAATTCAAAATAAATTTGTTACACTTATAATACCAGAAATCAGTTAAAGTACATTAGGCCATGTAAAAAAACAAAAAGCAACTGGAACTATAATCGTTTCATTCTCATCTGAAATATACACACGCCTGGTATGCTGGAATTCTCTCCTGATGAAATTATGTCGCTGTTCATCTTTAAATATTCAAGAGGAAGGCTGAAGCAATATCTTGTTAGTACGACAACATGATAAAGTTCACCTTGCTTGTTTGTTTGGTTTGTTTTGTTTTGTTTGTTGTTTTCTGTTTTATTTTCGTGTTTTGTTTTTGTTTTTTTTTTTAATGTGTTGTAATTGTCTTTATTCGTTTGCATAATACTTATTATGTATCACATACTTTTTTCATATCGTGAAATAAATTTTCTCAGCTTCCGGTTACAAATTCAGGAGTAAGTTGTTTTCGAACAGAATGCTAAGCTCTTTTTATTTGGCAATTACCGCTGCATCACATTATCGTATTTACTATTATGAATTTTATGTATTACAATTTTAATCTATGTACAGTGCTCATCATTCTATCGTAATATTGTGTTCTTAGCTATCTCAATGTGGTTTCTTTTATTTCTCGTATGTTAAACTGTAAATATGATACGGTATAGTTGGGGACCTTAGGTGCAGCAAAATGCACCCGAAAGTGTGCACTTCGCGGGTAAAAGCATGAATTTTGGCACATCACAGGTACTTCAGAATTAGTCATTTAAGAAAATTGTCTGGACAGCACTTTGCCACGCCCCTCTTTCCATGGGCCGCCACTCTTGGATTTCAAAATGGCCGCCCACTAGAAGCCTATTTTCCACGTCCATAACTCTCTTCGATCTAGTAGGGGCTAAGGAAAGTTCATTCAGTGGCTATACCCCCATTTAGGGGCAACAAATCAAATGGAATAACTTGGATTACTCAGGATGCCCGCCATAATTGATCGAAAACTGGCCGCCACCTAGAATTCTTATTTATCGTCAACTATTTTTGAATATTAGGGCTACGAGAAGTTCATTTGTCAGTGGCCTATTCACCCCCATTTTAGGGTCAACGAAGCTACATGGGCGAATAATGTTCGATACTTCAGATGGTCGCAATCTTGGATTTCAAAATGGCCGCCACACAGCTAGAACTATTTCGTCAATATGCAACTAACTAGTAGGGCTAACGCAAGTTCATTTCAGTGGCTATATACCCCCCATCGGTTGTAGGGTCACCGAATCATATGGAATAAACTTTGCGATCACTTCAGATGGCCGCCATATTCGGATTTCAAAGCATGGCCACCAACCTAAGAATATTTCGTCAAATATCTTTTTGAACTAGGAGGGCTAGAAAGCTTCATTTCACGAGTGGCCTATACCGCCATTTTAGGGTCAACGCATCGATGGAAATAATCTTAGAATACTTTCAGAAGAACCAACCATATTGGATTGGTATATCAAGTAATGCCCTGGTAAACCTGAAAACATAAAAAGTGCAATCAGGAATTTACATACATACTCTAATAAGAAATCTGGCATCACAGTCTGTAACGTATGCAAGGCGTGGATCATGACACGCCACATGAAACATCAATAAATCCGGCATTGGACCAGTGCTGGCTAAAAATCTCCAGGTGGCTGGTTAAGCCAGGGGAAACGGATTGGGTTTCGGACTAATGTGTATACACCTTTCCAAATTGTACAATTTTCTTAAGAATCGCAAATGCTATCAAGACAATTACATTTTAACTCATTTATTTGTCCATCTGTGTATTCATTTCACACATAATGTCATTGGTTAGAACTCTCAGTGATTCATTGTCAGTCAACCGACATTAAAAGATATGGATCGATTGTCTTCTCGGCGAACAGGTTCCCCGCACTAGTACCTGAGTGAATCAACCCTGGGACAACAGGGTTCGCCATAAGCACTCAAAGTGTTCGTGCTGGATCTAGTGTAATGAGCATTCAGCTGGCGTACGTTGAGTTTCTGGCTGAGTGAATCCAGCTCCCAACCACTGAAAAGTTTATTGTACATACGTGTTCATATTGATAACACACACCTTGCATCGAAAGGATGTACCACCTCATCTGTCTTATCTCACAATTGCAGTTCCCTGCCCTAGCCACTTTTGAGCGCACCCAGGGCCCGGCAAGTGAAACACAGTGCACACAGCTTGTGCTTGCATCTGGCATACATCTTCGCTCCTTTCAATCCTGTATCTCACCCCACCCTGACAGATCACACGTAAGTCTCCTGTGTGATTCATACAGTTCTTCCCCGAAATGTGCGATGTTTGGTAGAGGGGCACGGAAGGCAGTGCTGGTAGAAGTGCCTGTTTGAGTTGGTGAATGGCTTCAGGTTTTAGGCTTCCTTGAGAAAAAAGCGTCCTGACGGGCGACATTGGCACACGAGGACACCCAGTTGCGTCTGGGCATATAATGTAAGAACGCTGCACACTCTCCAAGTCTCCAATGTGAATAACTATCAATGTTTAAGCTCCTCCGGACGTTTTGTCAGCTCAGAAAGGGCACTGTGTGATCCCTGGAAAGGCTCTCCCATGTTGCCCATCGCAGTTCTCTTCAATTTTCAAAGACAGCTGAGGTTGTGTCCAATCTCAGTAAATGCAATGGAACAAGGGCAGGGTGTTGCAAGCTCCGGTCTATGTTCTAGTGTGAATTGGTGGGCAGCTGGGAGTGAAATCGGCCGATGCTTTCCACTCTCCAAAGTCCTATCGCACAGTTCCGTTGAGCAAACAGTTTGTCGAATTCTGTTGATGGCAATAACAACAACGTCGCTGTCAATCTTGTCGTATCATCATAATTGGAGTGGAGCCCTGTTGCGAGCATCAAGAGCATGCAGAAACATCCTACCATCTCGCTTACGTGTGGTACTTGTACGACAGTGAAATTTCCTTAATCACATCTGTGACATGTCAACATTGCCGGCTCACCAAACAGTGTCTTTTGGTAAGCATAGACTGTACTTCCACTGAATATCTGCTGATGATGACTGTTGGACCGTCTCTCTAAGATACTGGAAACAGCTCCATTTTGGTTCACAAGAGTTTGTTGAGAAATTGTTTCCAACCTGAGATGGGAATGAGGAGTTGTAACCCTCTTTAACGGAATAGTATGAGCAATCTTGAACTGTACCGGTCGCTTTCGTCGCGTTGACGAACTTGAGACTGCTATCTCGGATACAATATCCCAAACTAATCACTCTGCTAAGCGCTTGTCTTGTGTCTAACCGACCAGCTGATGAATATGGCAACGAAATGGAGAGTGGAAAATAATCACTGATGTATTGCCCTGTGTTGGGTCTGACCTCTGAGCTACTGCGAACCATCATAGAATTTCGGCTGGTCACAAACTCCGGAGCAATTGCAAGACCTTGAATTTTTCTATAACATTCGAGATTCGGACTATCTGCCACCGAGCTTTCCATTGTCGGATAAAGCTGGGGTCCTTTTGGTTTAATATTATCGAAGAACTCATCCACTCCACTAGTCTGGTCGAGACCCCGTAACAGACAGAAGAAAGCCTGCTGTCACTATAAGTGAAGCACTCTCGCTTGAACCAATTGAAATTTGGCTTTCCTTTTGTTGCAGTTCCCTTTGGTTTGACAAAAGTAGGGACAAAGTTCCGCTAATTGTGTCTGTCACGGCAACATCACAATTGATAGAAGGTCTGCTAACTCTCGCTTGCGTACATAGCTGTCGTGCAATCCTTTACCTCCTTCTCAATGCAGTGATGACAGCGTCAGCTATCGGACCTCATTACTACCTCGGTGTCGCACATGGCAAGTGACGGTTCTGGACCACTCAATTAGAGAAGGGACTTACCGCCTGAGTTTGCTCATGACTTGTACCAGAGAATACCAACATCATTGCTCGGAAAGGGCGACTGAAGACTTTCAGAGTTCTGTCACTCCGATGGCTATGTCTGGCAATAGCCGCATTCACGCGAACATCTTCAATTCAGCAATAGCTCGAGTTCTCAGGCAGCAGCTTAGATAGCTCAATGCGTCAGTCTGACTATCATGGAAGGCAAACGCTGGAACGTCAAGAGATGGTCTGGCAACACGAATAAGAGCGTAGGAGGACCAAGCCCACCACACAGCCACCTTGACCATTTTCGTAGTCTTGCTCATGACTATGAATCGCCTTAGTTATATTAGAGAAACTTCTATTGGCTCTTCCTGTTACCACAATCACGTTTCCCTTCCAAGGAACATCTCTGTAAACACTGGATGCTTCCCATCAATTCCACCATATCTTCAGTTGACCGCTGGACCTGGCAGCATGCGAAGATAGTGATAGTTGGTTCCAGTGAACACGTATTAGCACAACTCATCGATTACCGTACGCACTAGACAGGTGAAATCTCCTTCACCTGCGGAGCGAAACAAAATTGAAATGCAGAAATTCCATGTCCATTCGCCATACCACACATGAAGAATAGGGCAAACATCTTTGACTTCGACTTCACTGCTTTTCCCAACTTTCCTGACTGGGCGGCAGCGCCTGAACCTCAAGAGAAGTATGCTCCGTTTTTCACTAACATCTGCCAACAGAACGAAAAAGACTTGGTGGCAATCGCGTACCTGTTCGTTTGA
This sequence comes from Eucidaris tribuloides, assembly GCA_001188425.1. NCBI lineage: Eukaryota > Metazoa > Echinodermata > Echinoidea > Cidaroida > Cidaridae > Eucidaris > Eucidaris tribuloides. The sequence goes on from JZLH01S0613362.1 coordinate 13,364, forward strand.
GGTGTGATCTGATGTGAGAGAATATCGGCCAACGTCACCTGTCAGGAAGCCGATGCCCTGAACCAAGGCGAAACAAAAATTATTGAAAGCAGAACTTCCGTCATATAGCTTTCACTGGGCTCAATGACAAACTCGAATGTGCAGAACTCCAACCATCAGTACAACATTTGTCTTCACATTCACAATGAGGTATTTTCCATTGAATTAGCCTTCCATATCGCGATAGATTGGTTGATCCAGCCCTAAACAGCGTATTATGGCCCTGGATTGAGGATATGGCATAGCATGCTCATGTGATGTTGCATTGTAGTGCTTAACCATTGAAACTGACGCTGCCATTATCGGAAACATCGAATAGAAAGGCCAGATCACAGCGCGGCTTCACGGTATTCTCATAGCATAGCGGGCTAGAATTAATTGACCAGCCCATGTCACCCACGTTGTCTCATATCGCAGCTCCTCGTCCTGTATGAGCGATAACTTTTTGCATTGCATGATAATCCCATGTTATTCATCTTTTCTTTGTTAGGCCGAGTTCAATCTGGTCTTTCCGAGGTTAACCGCCTGTGTATACGTTACAGGGTTAGCAAACTCGGACTCTGGAGGTGAGAGAGAGAGGCCCTTCTCAAATTGTTTTCTTTTAGATTTAGCCCTGGCAGATTGAAAGTGAGCATTGTTTGGCTTGTGAATGTTACTCCGAATTGTGCACAGAATGGGCACTTATTTGTGTGCAATAACAACTCTCCCGAACTTGCCAAGGACAGGGTTCCATCTAAGTTAATATACGATAACACATATAATGCAGCAGCGAATTGGCCTGAGCCAAGCCAGCGACGAACGCAATCAAGAAAGAAAAGGCTTGCCTTGTAGAGTTCCATGAAACAGCAAAGAAAATATTGCGGCTTTACCTGTAAACAGCTTCATTAATTTTTGAGGACGCAAATTATGTCCAGCGTAATTTCCTTAGTGTGACCATGTTTGATGAAATCAACAGAGCCTAGTTAGTCATAGACTAGCATCTATTATGTCTGTGCCTAATATGACAAGAATTCTACTACTTGGATGCGGGAGCCAGTTAAGCCCGAAGGGGGGGGGTACTTGCCTAGTAAGGTAAAAGCGGCGCCCGTCGTGCCGCCCTCATAGTAGTGATTTTTCCGCCAAAAAATCCTTAACATGGTATGGTTTTGAAAAAAAGTCCTTGAAGCATGGGTATGGCTTTTGGGGAAAAATCCTTAAACATGGGTGCATGGATTCTTGCAAATTTTATGATTACAACTAGATTATTCAACCCATTTTTGCGATGGCGCGTAAAATGCACAAAAATGCCATTTTTCGGTTAATAAAAATACCCTTACGTAGCCATTGTGTCCAGGAAAATGACTCACTTAGCGAGAAAATGCTGTTACAGGGCTTTGTTTGGGACTGCAGGGCAGCCAGCGCCGCCCGCCACCCGTCGCAGAACCAAATCTGAGTACCACTCGCCCGCCCCCCCCCACCCCCGGAGCGGTTAAGTCTCTGTAATGGTTAACACACACAAATGTGTCCGAATATAAGTATAATCTTCAGATCCACACATTGGTAATTTGTCTATGGGACCATAGATAAAGCTTTTAAGTCTAGCTATGGGGCCGTGCAATGCTCAGAGCAAAAGGCATCACGGGACTAAAGATTGAGATCGAAATGGAAAAGCGGACCTCACCTCGCGAAGTTCTTGCGCCATAGTACCTGTAATGATATAGACTTTTGCCAGCCAGCGACGTGGCACAAAGAACAAAAGACCATTAAGGACATTCCTTTGAAATCCAATATGGCAGCCATCTGAAGTAATTACCAAGTTCATTGCCATTTAATTTGGTTGCCGACCCTAAAATGGGGGTATAGCCACTGGAATGAAGCGTTGAGTGTCAAAGAGATATTGAGCGAAGAGTTGCTGAGCTATGGTGGCGCCCATTGTTGGAATCTCATATGGCGGCATCTGAAGTGATCCAAAGCTATTCCATGTAGTCGTTGACGCTGAAAGTGGAGGGTATGACGCCACTGGAAAATAAAAAACCTTTCAGCCCATAACAGAGTTCAAAAAGATTATTGACGAAAAATAGATTTAGGTGCGCATTTTTGAAATCCAAATACTGGCGGCCATCTGAGTAAATCCAAATGTTTATTCCATTTGATTTGTTGACCCCCCACCCTAAAATGGGGGTGTGAGCACTGGAATGAGAACTTTCATAAAGCCCTACCTAGTTCAATCGAGACTTATTGACGAAATAGGTGGCTGGCGGACGGTGGGTGCAGGGGGCCATTTGGAATCCAATATGCGGCCATCTGAAGTGATCCCAAAAGTTAATTCCATAGGATTCGTTGACCCTGAAAATGGGGGTATAGCACTGAAATGAACTATCTAGCCTGGAAACAGCTAGGTCCTTCCAACGAAATATTGACCGAAAATAGGTTGCTAAGCTGCTGTGTCGCATTTGGGAAATTCCGATCCAATTATGGCGGGCCATCTTGAAGTAGACCACAAGTAGTTCCATGGTGATCGTTGACCCTAAAATTGGGGGTACACGCCACGTGAAATTGCAACTTTCTAGGCCCTAAAAGTTTAAAAGAATAATTGACGGGAAAACTAGGGTCTAGCTGTGTGCGCGGCCATTTTGAAATCCAATATATGCGCGCAGGATCTGAAGTACTGCAGGACGGTTATTGCAGGTGTCTGGTGGTGTGACGGCGGGCTAGAGAGAGTGTAGGGTATGCCAGCGAGATGAAGCGTTGTGCTTTGCCCTACTAAGTTCCAAGAGTATTGACGAAAAATAGTTCTAGGGTGGCGCCAGCTTGAAGACCAGAGAATTGGCGGGCACGAAAGGACGTGGCAAAGTGCTTCCATTCAAATCTTTTCTTGAATGAACTGAGATCGGAAGTACCTTGGTGCCACACAATTCATGCTTTTACCGAAGTGCCACTCGAGCAGCTAATGGTCGCGCCACTAGTATTGTTTTTAACTGTACATATGAATGGAATCAAATAACTGGAACTTGAAATCGCTTAAGCTGCTTAATGATCATTTCTGAGCTGTAATTTTTTCAGGGCTCTCATTTTTAAGAACTTATCAAAAGGCACTTACTAAGCAATGTTGGAATCCATGCTAGAGCTCGACAGCGTTGGTTGTTGTGTAATGGCAGAACATTGTTATACCAGTGCCCTTTAACTTTACACTAAATCAATTATACGAATACAACAGGAGCGGAGGAAGCGCTTTAGTAATCGCTCTGATCCACCAGAGTAATCTTTACAGGCCCGAGCAAAGTAAAAAAGCTATTTTCCTGTGCGATCGCATGCTTGGTTTAAGACATAATTCCAATCGCACGCAACCATAAAACTAATAGTACGATTTTTGTATTTTTCTTTCAAACTTGTCAACCTACGCTAGTCCAAATTGCATTGGAATCTGCATACAATTTGCAGCAATTTTGACAGCAGGGAACGACCAATGGTACGTCGTGTAGAAATCTGAAAGAATAGTGATTTATGGCAAGGTGCGGAACAATGTGTTTTCGGGGGTAAATGCGATAAAGTACTGAAATAGCTTATTCTCACTGAGTATACTATTTTTATATATCTAGCCGACACAGTAGCACGACACATGGACACAGCACAGCAACCACAGACACACACATACGACTTATTTTTAATCACGTGAAATACACCCCAATCCAAGGCATTGGGTGGCGGCAAGGTCGTTTTCCTTGTACTCGTTTGTGACATGCTTTCACTCATTTCTCGTTGGAGTAAAGTTCTCAGCAATGCCTCAATTCCGCTTATAATCGTACTAAATGCTTGACTTAAAGATGCCGACTGATGTGAGAAAGTTTCATTACGGTGTCTGGATGTAGCACATCACAGCAGGGTTACCTGAAAACGGTCACAGGGCAACCTTCCATCAATTTAGAAATCGCGTCATATACCCCATTTCAAATTTGATCTCCACTTCGAGGGTGTTATTTAAAATTTAAAATGCCCATTACCCATGCCCGTCATCTACTGCATTTCTTAAGATTGTCACGGAAGATTGCCAATCGGAAAGGTCCTTAATTGGCTACGACGATACTCACCAGGTGATAATCTACCTTATAATGTGCTGTGAAACCTGTTAATATCTTTTTCTGAATTTTGTTTGTTTGTTTATTCTGTCTGCGAGTATTCTAAAGTGATATGTTTCAACCCTTTCGTTTGCTGGCTGCAGATCTCATCCTTTCAGAATCAGCGGATATTTTTAGCGGCAAAAGACCAATTTATTGATAAGCACATTCAGACTTAAACTAAAAGTTACAATTTCAGTAAAACCGACGTTTTTGAAATGTGCCGCCTCCGTGTGAGCAATTGTTTATAGGGTGATCAGTAACTTTCCTGACAAATCGCAATGAACCAGGAGATTGAATGGCAATAAAAATGTTGTAGTGTTTCACCAAAAGAGCAGTTCAAATACACTTTTCTTGTAACGCGCTTGGACCTAAACTATAGACGTAAATAGGGCATTAACTTTAGTATTTTGGCCCAATAAGTTCGTTGTATTATTTATTTATTTATTTAAGCATATTTTAATATGGCATCCTTCAACATGCTGTTGATTAATAGGGGCCCTTGCATAAAAACAATACAAATCCGCACTAATAAAAAAGTAACCATAATGGTAACACGTATACATACTTATTCCTAAAACAGCGATAATAATGATTAAATATAAATATAGACTAACTTATATCTATAACATGGATAACATATATAGTACACTTAATTAAAATTAAAAATGAATTATGTCAGAGATTTTCTCATTGAAGTGTTAACAAAAAATGGAAATAATCGCACATACATTTTATTCTCAAAGCAATCATTGTAAAAATTCATAGACTGAATCAAAATAAACATTATAAATTAACCATATAAATAGAACATTAAAGTGACTATGTAAACTTAAGTTCTTTTTTTGAACTAGAAGCGTGACGTATCGATTTAATCGTTCATCTCAGAAGACCATTGACTTCATCGCCGGATGTATTTGGTGCCATAACTGACGTCGCTGGATTTACCGCTTAACGTTACCGAGTAACGTTGGACACAATTACAGTACGTGTATTGCTGCGTTTCAATTTTGGTTGCAAGTCTCGGTGGCATCGTTCTGGTAGAGACATTCTTCGTACCGATGTGGAAAATAACTTCAGTCAGGCATTGTTAATCTGGCTAACTCACTGCAGCTTCACTTATGTCGTCAACACGAGCCTCCTGAAGAGTTTGGCATAGAATTCGTCCGGGATCGGGACAACTTTTTGGGGTGCTGCGACGCAGCATCGAATCGCCCGATCAAGAGGATATTGCGCGTGGGTTCTTTCTGTCAGTCATGGGTAGCGGAATATTGTGACTTTTCGATAGTCACGTAGTTGCTCGGTTCAATCGTTTAGAGGCGTGCGCATTGTCGGATTTGGGTTTCCTCAAACTCTTTTTGTGGGGTCCGCTTCAGGCAACGTCTCAAATGTTGAAAAACTTTCAGATCAGCAGCGTCATTTGGGGGAACTGCTTTGTTTAGATTCGAGGGAAGATGAATAAATGGAGATCTTATTGGTGTCCTTTTTGGGCTTCTTGTAGAATGTACAGACAAAAATGCGCGCCCACTTTCAATGTTCCAAAGTTTGGGTAAACCTAGTCTGATCAAGGATGGTACAGAATTCATCCGGCTTCTCAGATATACTATACAATATCGCAGTTATGTATACATTTGAAAGAGCAAAACTTGTATACTTGCAAAGTTATGTCCTTGGAAGGTTGTACGGCGAAGATGCAGTTCCGTATGCTTTAACTTTTGCTCGATATCACCGGCCGCCCAATTTTCGCGTGGAAATCATGTTGCTTGTGCAAACCCTCGAAATTTGTTTCTGCCTGAAGAAAGTCACACAAGAATGAAGCCAAAAGCGCAACACATTCTCCTGGTTTGGGATAAAATGCACGTTCATTACAACATAAGTCCGTAGTATCGCACACAATATACAATTGAAAACAGGTGACATTTAAGGCAAAATTTGAGAGAGCGATGTGTTATGCACTTGTCGTCTAGATGACGCCCCCAACGTCAACGTCATGCTGTCAATAGCATGTCGTTGTCCGTCCTCGATTACCCATTCTGGCTCGTAAGATATTCATGAAGGCCTTTTGATTTTAAACAGAAAGTTTATATGACAGTCTGCCTAGATTTAGTCTTGATTTAACATGGAATTGGACGGCATATTTACTTGCTCAAATGAAATCTTTTGTTGTATTCCGTAACACGGACCGTTTCGCTTGAGGAAACTCTCCTCAATGTCTGCCTTTGATCTGATCCGCTTGGGGATAAATTTTTCCTCTTGAAGAGTACCTGATGCAATAATGGTTATTCAAGATGCATAGTCTTCACAGAATAATGCTGTGAGGAAATCTTTCACAAACATCAATTCTTGTCATGTAGACCTCGAAAAACATTTGTGTCATGTCTTCCACGTACTTTGCAACTATGCCTGTAAGCCAGATCAGGTAAATCAAACCTAGGTGTAATTTAGCAATGTCCGCAGAAAGACTCTAAATTCACTAAAATAATAATAAAATAACACGTTCTGTATAGCGTGCATCATACGTACCTTCATCGGCAGTCTCTATGCGCGTTATTCAGGGCAGTTTTTCGCAAACAGTTGCGACGGAGAACCGACGAGACCGATCAACGCAACTGTGACGGTCCCGCATCGGCGCGGCCGTTCCGCATTTTTTGACATGTTCCGCTCTTCGCTGAGGAGACGTACGGAGCGCATGTGACGTCAGTACTGGTGACGTGTAGGCAGTGGGTAGGCCTACTCGCATGTGCCCGCCATTTTCAACATGTGAATCTTCGTTGAGTGTCGAGCAGGGAGTTGTTTACAGAGGAGCAATGGGGGTACTCCGTGGTACGAGTGACTGGGACTCGCTCAGCTTATGTTTGGCGACGTGCTTTTGATGAAGAAAGTTTGTGGGCTTAAATATACGCACTAAGCACGCTTGACCTTTCAACAATTAAAATGAATCTACTGCTTGATCTAGACAATTTACCTAAATGGTGAATGTAAATCAAATATACGAACTTTCCTGTCACAGTATTACTATAAATTGTTTTTTGAAAAATGGTAATGGTACTTCAAATCTACTTCTATTGATTAATGTTGTATAACCAGTGAGTTTGTCCGTTCACCTCCCTGCATGGTAAACAAGATAAAGAACAAAAGTGAAAAATCACGGACAAGACGGCAATATGTTCGACTCAATAGATCACATGCGTTCAGCATCAACTGCTAAATAACCCCTGATAAAAACACGTGTACGTGTAAATGGTGTGTAAAATAATGTTTATTTTGAGCCTAACCGGCAACGGTCTCGAACAAAGAGGCGCTGATTGGCTGACTACACGCGGTTCACTGCTTCCGTAGTACATACGAGCCGAACCGCTATTTGCTCGACATGGTTCTAGATTTGGATAGACGGAGCGTTTTCGAGGACACGACGATGCGCACATCGATTTCCGGCTTTAGATACCGTCCTCCTTCTTCCCTCCGTCGGTTTGCGAAAAGTCCCTATTAAAGCAGATTAAAATGATCTTGGCTGAAAGACGAATTAATGCCGGGCGGCGTCGGACTCGAACCGCGGGACCTTAGAACTTATCAGGCAAACGCCTTACCCAATCTTGCAAGCACTCATAACTCGTTTGGCAAAAAACAAAAAAAAAAAAAACGAAAACGATCGACACACATTAAGGGTCACTTATCACATGACTGGAGGGTAACAAATAGCAATGACTAACGTTGTTATCTGTGTTACGATATGAAATTCATGCTGTCGCCGCATTTATGCAAACGTAATCGGCATTGAATGAATTTCACACGTACAAGGGAAAATGACTATGCTTTACACGCTAGTCCTTGTTCTATCCGAAGAAGCCAGTCCAATCTTCTTTTTTTTTTCTCGAAGGTGATGCACAGTCAAAATTGGCACGCAGATAACCAATCACAAACACTGTATCAGCTAGGATATACACACACCGTCATGTATATGCCAGCCCTGGGAAGGCATGAATATCAACTTCAATATTGGTAAGACAATTTTGCAGCAGATGATTTCGACTGGCAATTCTGTACGCGACATACTAAAGAAAGATGAGGAGAGTGTGACGACCTCCCATGATATATAGAAAGGACAGACACCCTTCTATGAATACTTCATGACCGCGAATTGAAGAAACAGTAACGACTGTAAACACAATTCTGCGAACGCAAAGGCTTTGAGTGATTGGCCGACA
>JZLH01S0613372.1:12309-48235 GCA_001188425.1 Eucidaris tribuloides
AAATTCTTTTAAAATACATGAATTTCACGTGGGTTCATAAATAGTTATGAGGTTCAAAAGAATTATCAGACCGTATTTTCAAGAAGTTGATGACATTATGTCAATGTGATAGCTTGAAATAAGTATTGCAACTTACTTACAGCAGAAATCTTATAATGTAAGCATATCATCATAATTTGATATTGTGAGGATCTGAACTTGTTCCCCTCGTGGGAACGGAGCTATTTTACGAGTAAGATCAAAGGGTTGTATATATTCAGAATCTATAAAAAATTGATTAATTTTATGTAAAGCTAAGAAGCGTATATAAGTGAAATGACAATATGTCTTGGTGTGGTCTTTGATTGAGATTGTTGTTTTGGAGAAGTTTCGTACGGGTAATTTCTTGTCTTCTACGACATCAACATGAATAAAGATTCTAACAAATTAAACAAGAAAAGAATTTACCCCGTATTTACCTAGATTGTCTGCAGGCATAACACCATCTCTGAATACTCATACATCCATCGTTTTATCTAAACACAACACAAAAAGTAATTGCTCCACTTTTAAATACTGTAGGCCGACATTTTAACGAACAAACTTAAGCAGAACAATTACAGGTGTGCTTTTACACTAATTGACGTAACTTCTGTGCGAAATAGATTGATCTGGCAGTTCATGCATGATGGGCATGCATTTAAGGCAAAATTGTCTTTTCAAAAGTACAGAGTCATTTATCAACCAAAATAACAGTAAACAATATTTTTTTTTGCTCTAGTAATAAGTGTGCTATCGCGATGATATGGTTAAACCTCTTATGCTTGTACAACATTTGCCGATACATTTTGCTGAAAATATTATATTTCAATTTTCATAAAATTAATAGACTTGCATTTTCAAAATTTAGGAAGGATGAAAATTTTAAATTGAGCACACTGAACGTAAAAATGTGGAAAGTGTGGGAGATGTAAGGGTCAAACGACAGTGATTAATATAAATAGCACTAAATCATTCATCAGAAACAAATTTGTAAAATCTTGTATCACAAATCCCCTAAAGTGACCCTGTGAATTTTGGATGACATTTTTACTTTATATGTGCTCATTCGTTTTTTTAGACGAAATAAATAAATTGAGGGAGTGTTTTACCAGCAACAGTTTTAAAGCATGCATAACATGTGTCCAGTTTAAAAAGTCTGAGCTTCAGATTCCTCATGCTCCAGTGTCTCTGATTTACCCCTGAAAAAATTGTGGTTCAAGGCGATCATTAAGTGCTTTAAAAGTGTAAATATTGAGAGACCATTCTGTTCTCCCCATAGAATGTTTTAAACACGTAATTGTCCCGAAAGTTGTGTTGGGACACAACACACACACACACACACACACACACACAATTAAGCCAATTTCACGAGATGTTTTAGGTTATGATAATACTGTCAAACTGTGCATCAATTCACTTGACTACCAACACCACAAATCTTGCAAAGGGAATAGAAAAAGCACAATGTCAAATCGTCTTCACTCGTAAAGAATATTTATTTACAGCTTCTACAAGTACAAAAATTAGTAAGTAGATTGTTTTTTGATATTATTATTATTGTATGTAAATATAAAAGGCAAGTTTGAGTGGTTGGGGCAGGACTGCAGACGCCACTATTAAGTACAACAGCTGATACAATACTTATTATCAACTCTGTTTTTGGGTTTGACTTGGGAGATCTTACGATCCCATCTCTGTGAATTAGGATCTTATGAAAATACTTTTATAATAAATTGATCACCAAAAAATGTAACCCAACCTGTCCTCTCTACCCCAAACAGAAGCAAAGCTATTCAAAGAGAAATCATGAACTATAAACATTGTATGCCTGGCAGAAAACATAACACTATAGTGACTTTGCACTGTTCACGCCCTTCTGCAGGCAGGGATGCCTTTTTCCACAAACTTTTTTTGTTCTGTGACGATAAAGATGGTTATTTCTATATATCATTCATGGTTAATTTATTATTCGGTTGAATAATTATCACTCGTCTACGTGAGTTGCTTCTTAGTATAATAATGATCCGTTCTGTTATAGCGCATAACACGTAGCTTATCGCAAGTCCTATGCGCTGTTTATTATTACCCATGGTCATGACAGTACATTCAAGCTATGTTATTCACATTGAAGCTTAAATGACCGACTAGGTACCAGTATACACCTAGGTGGAGAGAGCAAGCAGGATTCAAAAAATGTCTTGCTGAGGACATTACAAACAGCAGCACTATTCCCATTGTGGGTCTATTGGATAATTAAGCGACACTGTCAGAACCGATTTTTGTGCCGTGTGGATTAATCCTCAAATTGGAATTTTTTTTGCTCTAGGAAAGTGTACATGTCAATGTACACATCAGTTTATTCCATAAGAAATACAGTCACAGTTTGAATGCTAGTGCTCTATATCATCAGACACAAGATGAAAAGTTTGTAGGAAAAAATATTGCTGACAGGCACCACCAAAATCACCTTTGACAACAACTTTTGTTTAGGAAAATTTGGCACATGCATTTCACACTGGATAAGCATGAGATATAGAAGCCATTTCATCCACACAGAGTACATATGAAGGTAGTCTCGCAAAGAATGCACAGATCAATCACAACTTCTTTCCGGCGGAGAGTTGTAGTATTTTCGTACGTACGTGAAGCGGATTCTGCGTGTATCTTGGTCCGATAGATAGTATATTGCTGAAACCAGGTATACATTGTATACGAGTGTAGATTGCACTAATACAAAATAAAATGCAGTGGTTTTGGCATAAAGACACTAACTAACACTGTGAAATGAAGAAATACTACACAAGAAGAAAAAAATGTGTTTGTCTTATTTCTTTCTTTAAGACTTAGCTTCATTTATGATTTATCATTTTGACTGGACTTGACTTTGATTATGTTGTCTCTACATACTTGACTTCTCACTTGTAAGGTGACATAATCATTGTAACTGCACAAAATAAATAATGCAGTACAATGTGTACAAAGTTTTCTCTGCTGGTGAAAAGGGATTATGTCCAACAAGTGTATTGTCTTACATACTACAAACAAAACACATGGTTAGGAAATAATGAAGATATACCCTGTAGTTTATCCTTTAGCTGACCAAAGTGTTTCGGAGCTGAAGTGTTTAAGATGCACAAGAAAATTGTCTGGTAAAAAAAGACATGCAATTGTATAAAATAAATAAAAACAACTGATAAGAAATGCCATCAAATGCAAAATCAGCACTTGGATAATCACTTACTGAATAATGTGATCAGTTGTCTTTGTAACCTTCCTGGCCTATTTAACAATGCCGGCATATGATCCCTTGCATGTACTCATGTATATTGAGACTGCAAAAAAATGCAGATGTTTGATGAATAAAATAAAAACACGACCAAAGGGCCCATAAAAATGTCTTTTTTTGTTGAATATTGTGTATACTTGAAACATGATTGACAATTATAGCTTCTGGAAACACAGTGTTTTGTGAACATGGTAAAATGATTGTTAGTTGTTGCATAAGAATTAAACAGAAACCAAGAACAAAAACTTTACTTTCAGAACAAACTGGCTGTAAATGTCTCAATTTTAGTGTCTCTAATAAATTGACACATACTTAGACATAACGTGCAATCATTCTGAAAAATCATAGACATATGTAGTAAAAATGGGTATACAACAATTGCATTGCACACACAAAAAGTTACAAGTCATGCAACAGTAAGGAACGCATGTTATGTGATTAATGGAAAGGCGAGAATTTAGCAAGTGAGATTGCAAATCCTGAGAAATGGAAAAGATGATATAGGTGAATTTCAAAACTTTCAGCTATTTCTGATGGCAGTCAATGTAAGTCAACATGCAAGAAACAGTGTGTATTAAAAAATCTGTGACTAAAGAAATTCCAAAAGTCTACAGTACATCTCTACAAAGAAAACAGTCCCTGTAATGGCAGAAATATTTACTCATGCTACGATTATAAACAGCTTCAGATTTATTACAGATTGATAAAACAAAACACTGAAGACAGGTAAGTTCATCTTGTGTGTATCTTTGAATATATATGGCAACACTTTTCTCTCCGCTTTTTCTTTTTTTGCTCAATTATTCTAAGTGGCTTACAGACGTATAAAAACATCCCCTGAAATATTTTGCATTTAACACAGTAGCTCCTTATTGTTCATGATTATAAAACAAAAAACTGATAGTAGAATCTTGTAGTTTGATTCACATACATGACAATTTTTGTGCCATTTTATAATATTGCTCATGAGAGATAAAAAACCTCAAAAAAAGTTTAGGATAAAAACAAAAGATCAGTATAGCAAATGTGTACAAATTCACATCATAAGTCACAACAACTATAGGTCCAACACTGGCGAAGGCAAATACTGCATTTCAGAGAAAATTATGAGGATTGTCTGATTTCCTATAACTCAACTGAATGACAAATATGGTAGGAACGACTTCCAAACAAAAGCAGAAGATGAGACTAATATAGAAATACAGTGGAATCCCGTTGTAAAGAGGTCAGATATAACAAACCTTTATAACAAGGTGATTTTGCAGTCCAATCCTATTACTTCTTGTTGTTTATACCCTAATATAGTGAGAAACCGATATAACAGGTAACTGTCATTGTTTTAGGTCTTGTTATAACGAGGATCCATGTATCATCAAATAATGTCAGGTATTCTCCAGTACTGTTCTTTACTACAAACACATAATTCATTCGGATATATCACTAGTTTACTATATATCATTATGATTCTTTGACCAGTAGTTTTCCACAGAGTAAACTGATGATGTGAATTGTACAAACGTGAGGGGAATAGCCCACAAACTGACACCCTAGAGAGTTTCACAGAGTGAATCACAATGCGGAACAATGCAGTGAAAGTATGATTACTTGGGTGCTGATTTCATACAACTGTGCAGACATATTGTTTTGGGAATCCTACATGGCAGCTCGTGGGCCAAGACGTTTCAATCCGGTTGCAAGAAATTAATAGTCACCGGAGCACGACAGTGCCTGTTGGTTCATAACACATTGTTTTCGATGAAAAACTTTCATATACACTAAATTGCAGATCATCCAAAGCATTATATCCCATATCTGATGATCTGAAAACTGACAAAAATAGAGGCCACTTGAAAAGACCCAATTTGCAACATTCTCCCCAAACCTGCAACCAATAAAGTGTGCCAGGAGCCTAAAAACTAACTGCATCAAGGCCAACAGACGATCATCTCGTGATAACAAAATTTTAAGACATGGTCACTTTTGTTATATTGACACTATGAGCAGATTTATAACAAATCGCCGATAGTAATCGCTTCCAGTGATAACTACAGTTTAGTTTGCATTAGTTTAACAGCAGTGTTTCCCAGTCGATCATTCTGCATGAAGCTCAACCAGTTTCCTAATTATGTGCAACTGCCTCCTCAGCACGAGTTGCATATTTTCATGACACGTAAGAGATACATGAAGAGAGTACAATAAATATCCAACCTTTACAACGATTATAAAACAATATCATTAAATAATACTTCTTTTTCAGTTGTATACAATTATGTGCAAATAAGTTAATAAGGAGATAGTTACAGTTCTGAGTTCAAAAAATCTACATTATAAACTGTAGTACAAAGAGTGTTAATTAAAGAAACACGCAAGTTTGTTCTCTGAAGTCCGAAGACAGATCGAAGCACTAGTTTGTCAGGATGTGAATGAAACATAGGTAGAACACCCTACAAAAGCTGACTCACCAGTACTCAAGAAGTAGCGTGGCCGGAGAAATGCTGTCTATGCATTGCAATGCTTTGGCATTGAAATACGACGTAAACCATAAAAACTATCTCTCAATAAGTTAAAATTTATAGCACATCTGATAACAAAACAAGTTGGCGGCATGCTTGGCAGGCGGTAAGATATACAAAGTCGGTTTGCGAGTCATTCTACTCACACGCAAATGTCTGCATAATGAAGAATAGGAGAAGGCATGAAGGAGCCATGAGACAGTACAGGCTAAGAATACTGATGACGCGCTGTAAGAAAATACTTACCTGGACTGATTAAACACAAATCAGCGTAAATACACCTGCACTGAATTTCTTGATCTAGTACTGATTAAGGCAATTAACATTTATGCATGTAACTCCTACACTGCTACATTCACACAATTGAGTTTTCATGCCTTTAAAGGGAACAACAACCACAAACATTGTTTTGATGAATGAAATGGGTGAGTTTGTATATACATTTAGATAATACTTGCTTTTTATTGCAAAGACGGCAGAATAGACGCACGCATTGTAAATTAATGGTTGTATCAAGTAATTAATCATCCTGATTATTACTATTTGGAGATAGTTTGAGACAAGATATTGTAGTGATCACAGAAGAACTAGATTTTACAACAATAATTTGGCATTGGCATTGCTACATAATAAAATAGATGATACAAATTAGATGATTAACGTTTTTATACAAACATTAATTAAGTACAGAAACAAACTAGTGAAGTGGATAACTGAAAATACTATATATCCTGCTCACACATCAAAAGAAATATTTTTGTCGATGTTGGTTCCCTTAAGGTATAATGGCAAGCATGCAGCTTCTCTGTGCACACAAAGTACTACTGGCCTAGTGGTGTGATTTCAAGAATCTGAATCTCATAGACTAACAGTTGCCCACAGATAATTCGAAATTGGAGCAAAATAAGTAGAAAGCAATAACCAAGTACTGTGGAAATCAGTTTCTCCACATTACATGTATCATCTCAACCTATTATTCTACTCCCGTTCAGATTTTCAGTGCTGGTGTACATGAAATTTAAAACCTGCTTTAGTAGTGAAGAAAGTGTGGCCCTGCAACTTTCATGGTACACTTGCTCAAATGAAGAGAATACACAAATTCAGTGGCAACACCCAGGAGGTGCAGGGGGGGGGGGGCTGTTGCTCCCTTTGAAATTTTCAAAATAATAAAAATCAGGTGGTTTTCAGTGTAATTTAGAGGGTTTTGACACTTTTGCCCCCTCCCAGAGATTTTATCCTGGTGCC
Source organism: Eucidaris tribuloides (assembly GCA_001188425.1). Classification (NCBI taxonomy): domain Eukaryota; kingdom Metazoa; phylum Echinodermata; class Echinoidea; order Cidaroida; family Cidaridae; genus Eucidaris; species Eucidaris tribuloides. Next base: position 19,375 of record JZLH01S0613372.1, read on the forward strand.
ACCCTTGTCCAAAATATCCTCTGCAGAACAAACAGTATTCTAAATATGTAACATGGTTTATTTCATTTGGATCTATCATTCAATTCCTTTGAATTGCTAAATGTCCTAACTTCAAACCAACTTAAGACTATTGTAATGCAGCATTAAATTAGTTTTTCCCCACTTTGTGTGCACAGAGGCCAAGACATGTCTAACCTACAGCCTACATCTCCTACAATCACTCAGTATGCTAGCTGTCTAGTCAGCCATTATCCCTCGGGGAAGGTTGGCCCGATGAAACTTCCGACGGTGCTATCCTGTAGCGTCTCCTCCTACAAGTAATCAAATGTAAAAATATTTCATTAAATTAAACAGACAGGCAAAATTAGCACATCACTCCTGATGTGATGAAATATCTCATAAATGTTAAATGTTCAGGAGAGCCAAAGAACATGTCTGCCTTAACACTGGAACAAATGGAATTGACCTCTCCTTACCTAGCTACTGTGAACTTTTTGAGATTGAAATCTGAGATTGGGAATTGGGAAAGAAGAAACTATGAATTCCCAGCTACAAGATTACACAAAAAAGTTAATTTCAACAAAAACTGAGATACAAGGTTTTGTGTTTACAGCAACAGCATGCTTTTTATCAAATGGAATATTAATAATAATAATAAAAAGTTTTCACTGTTAAGAGGTAGTACCAAGTCTATAAGTAGTGTAAGGATACCCTCACAATACAGAGTAGACATGTAAAACTAGCAATGCAACTCAGAGGTGGATCTAGGGCCCCTCTTTTTTTGGTCAATTTGCTTTTCATTTTGACGAGGATCTTCATCGATATTCAGTCAAACAGGGGCCCCCTTTTTGGAATTTCTGGATGCGCCCCTGCAACTGACTACATAAAAGTGACATTGGTCAGCTACACTTGTTCACTATTTTACAGTGTTAGCATGTCATGGCAATCAGCAGATTGCTGGGTGGGAGGTGGGGGGGGGGGGTAATTCTACTAGATTTAGGCCTAGTGTTTAGCGCTTAATTTGATACTTATTCTACTTGAGATCACCTCTATCCATTTTTATTCCAGAAGCTACATGTAACTCGCATGTTGGCTGTACAGATTTGAAATATTTCAATTAATTGGGAGTAATTATTATACATTACGTGTTAAACACCATAGAGTCATTAAACTAAAGATATGTACAGAAAAATACCAGGATACTTTTTTGTCCTGAATTTATTTTATGTGCATCAACAATGTTGGCCTTGTAGTTCATCACTTCTACAATGTTGTGTATGCTAAATTGAGCAGCAACACAGGTCCTTCTTCCCACTTTAACAGTGCAAGAATTAGACAAATGTTCACCTCATTAGTTTTATGGTCTACTTGACAGATTGCGTCCATGGTTTGCACACACTGAAATGAATTTATAGTGTTAAGACAAATAAATATTCTTTCATAAAAGCCTTGGGGCTAAAAAGTCAGTTTTTTTGAAAGAAAGTGTAGATGATATTCAAAGAGAATGTGCCCATGTAATATCGCACACTGAATTTACATTTTACACAACCATTAAACTAGTCTGACTGCTGGACCTGATATGTGTCTCATCAAGTCAAAAGTGAATGCCAGATGATCAAAGCTTACAAGGTCAAAAACTCACACAAGTGCAGTTGGATAATTGCCAAGCAATCTTTGCTGACGTTGGGCTCTACCGCATTCGAATTAGTAGATGAAAGCTAAAATCGGTATCTGAAATTTAGACTACCATTACAAAATATAGCATGAGTAACAACTCAATTTCACATGATTCATCCTTAACATTTCAAAAACTTTACAACATATGAATCCCAAATTTTGAAAACTGCATTTTAATGTACCTATTGTTAGTTGGATCAAATCTCAGCAAAAAGCCTCTGGTGTGCAAATAAAAAACGCAGCCTTTAAATTCTTACCACATACAATTCATTCTGTACTTACTGCTTACCTGCCAGATACGACGTTCTTGTCTGGCCTTCTTCCTGGGGGTTTTGGTCTTATCCCTCCTGATCCACCAGACATCGATGAGGACTGGCTGTCATCTCTCGACACCGACACTTCCATGTCGTCACCTCTCACCCTAGATAATGCACTTTCTGATAGTGTTCCCACAGGAGGCCCACGAGGTGTACTGAGTGGTGTCACATCCTCAACCAAGGAAAAGGACATACTGGTTGTAGCCAAATCATGAGGTGAGAGTCTGGATGCTGCACCATTGCAATGTGGTATCTGCTTATCTGCCGGCTCCAGGTGAGCAACTATAGGCTCTGATTTGTTTCTTTTGCAATCATCTTTACTTGTTTCTAAAGGTCCATTTGCGTTTGTCAACCTTAAATCACCATGACAATGAATTGTAGAAAGCAATAACCAAGTACTGTGGAAATCAGTTTCTCCACATTACATGTATCATCTCAACCTATTATTCTACTCCCGTTCAGATTTTCAGTGCTGGTGTACATGAAATTTAAAACCTGCTTTAGTAGTGAAGAAAGTGTGGCCCTGCAACTTTCATGGTACACTTGCTCAAATGAAGAGAATACACAAATTCAGTGGCAACACCCAGGAGGTGCAGGGGGGGGGGGGCTGTTGCTCCCTTTGAAATTTTCAAAATAATAAAAATCAGGTGGTTTTCAGTGTAATTTAGAGGGTTTTGACACTTTTGCCCCCTCCCAGAGATTTTATCCTGGTGCCACCCTTGTCCAAAATATCCTCTGCAGAACAAACAGTATTCTAAATATGTAACATGGTTTATTTCATTTGGATCTATCATTCAATTCCTTTGAATTGCTAAATGTCCTAACTTCAAACCAACTTAAGACTATTGTAATGCAGCATTAAATTAGTTTTTACCCACTTTGTGTGCACAGAGGCCAAGACATGTCTAACCTACAGCCTACATCTCCTACAATCACTCAGTATGCTAGCTGTCTAGTCAGCCATTATCCCTCGGGGAAGGTTGGCCCGATGAAACTTCCGACGGTGCTATCCTGTAGCGTCTCCTCCTACAAGAAATCAAATGAAGAAATAATTCATGAAATTATCAAACAAAAATAGTACATCATTGCTGACATGATGAAACCTCATATCTCAAAAAAATAACCCATTGGCTATGGGAAACAGATGTGCCCTTTGTTAAGTCTATGGGATTTTCAGAATCTCTGAGGCAACAGGTTGAATGTTTCAGAGAGCCAAAGAACATGTCTGCCTTAACACTAAAAAAATGAGATTGTCCTCTCCTTACCTAACCACTGCGGCTTTAATTTTTGAAACCTGAGACTTAAACAGAAGAAAATGTGGCTCCACACCTAACAAATTACATAGAAAAAAAATCAATTACACCAGAAACTGAGATACAAGGTATAATCACTTCAGCAATATATTTATAGTATGGAATAATGAAAAACTAGACATTTGCTGTGTCTACAGGACATGGATGCCCCCGCTTAATGCGATCAGTAAGCACTTCTTGAATTATCATGTGGAAACCAATTTTTATAAGCTGTGACCTTTGACCTTTGATGTACGGACTCCAAATTTGAACTTGACCTGTACTTAAGTGTCATCAAACTATACACCAAAAATCCATGTAATAATTTTTAAGTTATTGTGTGGAAATCTATTTATATGTATAATGGGCTGTGACCTTTGACCTTTAGCCTTATCTTGTACTTAAATGTCATCTACCTACACACCAAACATTTTTAAAATCTGTCTTTATTTTTTTAAGTTTCTGCGCAGACACCGTTTCCAGGGATGGACGGATGGACAGACAGATGGACAGACAGACAGGGACAACGCTTAATGCCCCCTCGAGACTTCGTCCTCGGGGGCATAACAAGTTTTTACTGATCAAGTGGTAGTATCAAGTCTATAGTGTGTGGATATGCACACAATGCACAGTGAACATGTGCAACTATCTGTACACTAAGTGACATGGGGCAGCCAAACTTGTGCACCGTTTTACAGTGTTATGAAGTCATGGCTAAATTACATCAAATTATTGAAGTTGGACTAATGATTAATGATGCAGTAAGAACATACCGGGGGGGGGGGGGGTTTCTGGTATACTTGTTTTCCTACTTGAGATCACCTCTTTTCACTAAGTCCAGAAGCTGCATGTCATTTGTTTATTTCACTGTTACAGGTTTAAAGTATTTTGGTAAACTAAGAGTAATTATGCATTTTGTTTCTGACACCCGGACTGTTATTAAATAGTAGAATATACAGAAAATGCCACGATACTTTTTCTGTCCTGAATTTATTTTATGTGCATCAACAATGTTGGCCCTGTAGTTCAACACTTCTGCAATGTTGTGGATGCTAAAGTCAGCTGCAGAGCATGTTTTTCTTGCCACTTAAAAAGTGCAAGGGTTTTGATCGTTTGTTTGATGTTGCACTTCACTTAAAGATTGTGCTCTTGATTTGCAAACCCCAAAATGAATTAAGCGACCAAATAAGCTAAAATCATTCATAATGTAAAGACTAACATATTTACCTCTCACAAAGGCATTGTTGCTAAAAAGTCAGGTTTTGTTTAAAAAAAGCACTGATAAACTTCAAACAGAATGCGCTTATGTAATGTCGCTCACTTATTTTCACTTTTATATGATCGTTAATCTAGTCTGACTGCCAGACCTGATTTTGTGTATTATCTACTGAAAGCCGAATACCTGCTGATTACAGCTTACAAGGTAAAAAACTCACACAAATGCAGTTGGATGATTGTCAAGCAATCTTTGCTAAGGTTGGGCTCTACCAAACTTGAAATCAATATGTGAAAGCTACATCATGTGTCTGAAACTTAGACTACCATTACAAAATACAAGCTGAGCAATGGCTTAATGTCAAATAATCTATCGTTATCATTTCAAAGACTTTACAATGTATGAAACCATGAATCCCAAATTTTGAACACTGCACTTTATTACTTTACCTATCCTTAGTTGGATCAAATTTCAGCAAAAAATGGTTTGGTGTGCAAATCCAAAACATAATCTTAAACTTCTTACCACATACAATTCATTCTATACTTACTGCTTACCTGCCAGATACGACGTTCTTGTCCGGCCTTCTTCCTGGGGGTTTTGGTCTTATCCCTCCTGATCCACCAGACATCGAAGGAGATCTGGCTGTCATCTCTCGACACCGACACTTCCATGTCGTCACCTCTCACCCTAGATAATGCACTTTCTGATAGTGTTCCCACAGGAGGCCCACGAGGTGTACTGAGTGGTGTCACATCCTCAACCAAGGAAAAGGACATACTGGTTGTAGCCAAATCATGAGGTGAGAGTCTGGATGCTGCACCATTGCAGTGTGGTATCTGCTTATCTGCCGGCTCCAAATGAGCAACTATAGGCTCTGATTTGTTTCTTTTGCAATCATCTTTACTTGTTTCTAAAGGTCCATTTGCGTTTGTCAACCTTAAATCACCATGACAATGAATTCCATCCGTGCATGTACCACCGGCATTACTAGCTCCTGCTTTATTGGGGTCATTTTCTACGGAACCTCCTTCAGCGCGTGGCTGATTCTTCCGCCGATGAGATGCCATTTTCTCCCGTCTCTGTCTCTGTCTTGGCGTAAGTTGCTCCCAGGCCAGCCTGGAAGCAGTCATTGAGCCCTCACTGGGCGTTGGTTCCTCCGTTACCCGGTGATGCGGTGCTAAGGAGTCTGTGATACTCTCAAGCATCTCCTCTTCTAGAGATGAGGCTCGTTCACCTGACAGATTAGATCTCAGGCGCTGCCTCCTACTCAACACTGGTGCCGGGAAGGACTCTGTCGTGGAAAAGATTCCCTTGTCTTTCACATCAGTATCATCTTGCATTGATGAAGAGCTTTCTCTTCTCAATGGTTTCCGAACATTCTCAGAGTTCTCCACATTGACATGATCACCTTCAGATGCACTCGTCTCCTGTTTGTGCTTCATTCTGCTACTGTGCTCTGGACCAGGATCAGTCCGCCGCCGTTGCCGCTTTGCCCACAGTGCTGCCTTAGCAGTTGGTGATAGATCTCTAACGGGACTAGTCCTGCGAGGTGTCCCAGCACCAGGTTCAGGGCTAGTACTCACATCTGTTGGTGAGGCAGGTATTTCAGTATTAACTGAAGGAACTGGAAGACTTGCTTTAGTTTTTGGTATTGCACCATGTCTTGCATCACTTCTTTCTGGGATAATTTCAGCTGATATTTTCCTATCGATTTGATCAAGGTTGACATGAAATCCTTCTTTAGGTTTCTTCTCCTTCTGTTGTGTCATATCTGTAGTTACCTTTACATCATTAACACCAATACCAGTTACATCTAACATATCCTGTTTCTCTGGAGAATGTCCAGGTGTTTCATCATCTGAGAATAGTACAGGTGTTTTAGGTGGTGACTTTGGTGGAAATTTGGGAATAGTAACCATTACTTCTGGGGGAGTCAATTTTGTGGGTGATGCTGTTTCAGATCCCTTGTCCTTAGACTTAGCAGAAGTTGATTCTTGAGTTTCTGGAGAAGGTGAACGTGATTTCTTGGTGTTGAAAATTGGTAGTTTTGCCTTGAGTTGAATTATAATGTCAGATGTCTTTGTTAATACACTTCTAGTGACACTGGGCTTCTGTTTATCACGGTTGGCATTTGCAATTTCCAGCATTCTAGCAGGGTCACTTTCCGATCTGGCTTTTCCTTTTGGTTGATTGAAAATAGCCCTCTTAACTTTTGGAGAGTGCCCAGGAGATCGTTCCCTGCCTTCCTGCTTACTTTTCTTACTTTCTCCTCCACTACCTGGGAATGAGCCTCTCCTGCCCATACCTGGTGCAACAGGCAGCCACCTCTGCTGGACAGGGGAGTCCGGTTTAGGTGATGCAGCACCGGGCTTCAGTAATGATTCCTTCTTGAGGTCATCAGATCGCAGCCTATCACCCGCTGGTACGTCGATCTCAGTCCCGACGGCGTCAATTGAGGAATCGCGTGCCAATGGGCTGTTGACAGAAGACTCAACAAACATGCTTGGCTCCTGCCAACGTGTTGCACACTCTGAGAGCTCTGCATTGACACCATCCTCCTGGGATACACTATGCATGACGGCATATGTGGATGGGTCAAAAATGCGCCTCTTTGGTGTGGTTGGTGAAGGAAGTGGTGATTGGATTGTTACCTTACCACCACTTTGGTCTTTTCTGACAGGTACTGAGTGACTGCTCTCAGAGTGATAGCTAGATTCCTCAAACGTGTCAGACCTGGGTATTGATGGTTTTCGCGTCTGTCTCCGTGCAGGTTGAGGTGAAACATGTGGAGTAATCTTGATATTACTGGGCCGTGATGATGACCTTTCTTGCTTGAACTGTCCCAGCTTGCTTTCTAGTAATATTTTTGGCACTTCAGGTAATTTACGAGGTTGTTTGACAGCTCTCCTACTTTGGCTAGGACTTGTCACACCTGCACTACCGTCATCTGCTCTAGGACTGCCTGGGACTGACCCTGACTCTTTATTAGCATCTTTCTTAGGAACCTCTGGAAGCTGTCTAGCACGTACAGGACTCATCCTTTTGCGACTGGTACCTTTACTAGAACCACTTGATCTTGTTTCACTTGAGCTTTTGCTCTTTTCTCCACTATTTTGTCTCTGTACCACCTTTTTCTCTTTTTGTTTGCTGTCTCTTGAAGTATTCTTGGATGCAATATCTCCCACATTACGTTTAGCCTGATCCTTTTGAACTTGTTTAGAGACAATTTTATTGTCACCTTTACTTTTTCTACTTGTGTCTTTCAAGTCTACGGATCCATCTGGACTTTTTACGTCTTCATGAATACTACTAGTTAAGTCTGATAAAATGTTTTCCATCTCATCTCTGTCTTTGGAGGATTGTCTAATTATTTCACCTTCAACTCTTTTCAGGTCTTTAGCAACTGGCTTGTTTCTTGGAGAATCTGCATTTTGTGTTCTCCTTTCGGGATCAGTATGAAACATAGGCTTGGATTCTGCTCCAATAGGTTCTGGGCGAGGCTTGACTGTAGATTGTGGCTTGTCTGCTGTTACACCAGTGTCAATCTTATCTGACAGCGTTTCATTAGCTTTCTGTAAAACTTCATCATGATCGTCTTGAATCACTCTTGTTGAGAAGGAAGGGGACTTCAACATGTGCTGTCTGTTGTTGTCTTTCTTTGCATTTGACTTTCTTTCCTGTTCTATTTTTTTCTTTTCAAGCCCATTAACAGCAGAAGAATTCACACCCTCTAATGCTGGTCTTGTCTCATCTTTGAGAGTGTGATCAGTTGAACCATTGTCTAATGATTTCTTTGAAAGATCATGTTTTCCTTCCTCAGTATCCCATCCACAACCCATCAGCAGCATCTTCAACACATCTTTGTCCTGGACAGGTTTGTGATCTTCACTGGGCTTACTCATTGTCCGAGATGTCTTTTTCTTTGAATCACTATCGTCACTTGGAGATTTCTTTTTCTTAGAATCACTATCATCACTTATAGATGGCCTCTGGACCTGATCTGCCGTTTCCCTAAGTCAGCCTCTGATATTTTCCCTAAAAAGAGGTCCTCCATCAATTGTCTTTCCTCTGAAGCACTCCGTACTTTATCCAGTGATGTCTTTTCTGGTAATTGAAGTGATGTCTTAGTAGGTTTGTCCGTTATTTCACCATTCACCTGTTGTATTGTATCTGGTTTTTCCTCTTTTGGTGATTCTATAAGACCAGTTTTTACAACAGCATTATGTCTAATTTCTGTCCTTTTATCTACTTCATTTACCATGCCTCCTTGTTTATCCTGAGTGACAGGTTTTCCTTTAACAGTTTCATGTTCAACTGATCCTTGAGGTGAAACAGGTTTTAATTTTTCAATCCAAAAAATGCTGGAATTTCAACTTTACCCTGACCTTTCTCTTGCTCTTTAGGAGATAACTGGGGTGCCTTATTTTGAAATGGGTGCAAAGGAGACACCTTTTCTGGTTTAGCTAAAGGTGCTTTTTGTTGGACAGCTGGTTCTTCTTTTCGCTGGCTTGGTAATGATGGTTTCTGCTGTACATGGGATGGTTTATCCTGCTGAACTGGCATGGGTTTTGCTGGTTTTTGCTGGAGTCCAGGTTGAGTTTTCTGTTGAGCTCCCACTGGCATTTTATTTTCGACAGGTGAGGGTTTTTCTTCAGCTGGCACTGGTGCTCCAGGCTTCTTGAGAAATTGGACTTTCTGGGGCACAGATTTCTGTTCAACAGGTGATGGGACTTTCTGTTGAAAAAACTTTCTTTGTTCGAATGGAGATGGTGCTTTCTGCTGGACTGCAGCTGGGAATTTCTGTTGGACAAGTGACGCTACTTTGTTCTGAACTGGCAATGCTGTTTTTTGCTCACTAGGAGATGGCGTATTCTCACGTTGAAGAGGAGGCATTTCCTGTTTACCAAACGGGCTGTTAGCTGGTTTAGGAGATGGGGCCCTGTCTGGTTTTGGTGAAGTTGCTCTCTGTGGCACAGGTGACAATGATCCCTCTGGCTTTTGTACAGAGAGTTTCTCTTGTTTTGGAGATTGACTTCCTTCTTTGGGCGAGGGTGTTCTTTGCTTCAAACTTGACACAGATTCAGATTGTTTCGGGGATAAGTTTCTTTGTGGTACTGGAGATCCATCCCTGCTTGGAGAAGGTGAATTCCAGAGCTTTACTGGTGACACTGACCTGACATTTTCATTCAAGTTTTGTTTGACTGCGGTTGGTTTCACTTCAGGTGTATTCACAGTAGTTGGCTTCACTTCAGGTTTGTTCACAGTGGTTGGTTTAACCTCAGGTGTATTTTGTAAGATTTTTTGTTGCACTTCATTTTTCTTTGCCTCAACAGGCATTTTTAATTTTTCAATGTTCTCGACAGGTGGTTTAGTTTCACCTTGAGTTTGAATTGCACTTGAAGGTTCAGGGATGCTATTTTGTAACAACGTTCTCGGTGGGTTTCCGCTTTGCTTGTTATTGATAAGAGTCTGTTTTTGTACAGAAGCTTCTACATCTACATTCTTACTAGTTGCAGCATTTGTCACATTTTTACTAGGTACATCTGCTTTCACATCACTAGCATTAGTCCTGATTTTCTCATCGTTTCTAACTGCAGTAGTTTCAGTATGTTTCTGCACTATCACATTGGACGTGTTGATATGAGAAGTTTGCTGTGCCTCATTCGTATTTACATGTTGTGGAGTATCAGTTGCTTTTATGGCAGATTCTAACTCTTTCCTTTTCTGCTCCTCTGCCTTTATTGTGCTTTCTGTTTTGCTGGTCACACCATTTCCTGCTTCCGGCAATTTCTTAGGCATATCTTTGGCAGGTGAAAGCAATGTTGAGGGTTTCAAATCTTGCTTCACTTCCACATCTATTACGGGAGCAACATCATTTCCTTTCGCTGGTCGACCTGTTGGTGGTAAACCGCTTCCTTTACTTGGCATCGGCTGGTCAACTTTTGTATCCGCTTTAGTGGATGAGCCAATGGGTGCTGGTCTGGACTTTAGCGGCTCCTCCTCCTTTTTGGCAATCTCAGCTGCAGGAACTGTAACGCTCTTTTGCATGGTTGGTAAATTCTCCTCAATGGACGGCTCCCGCTCACTGACTCCCCACTCCATACCGCCACGATATGTGCTGACCTCCCCTTCCAAGATGGCATGACTGTCCATGGCTCGTATCTTTGGCTTGTGCCGCTTGTGAAGCAGTCTACGCTTCCTGTCCTGGGATCGCTTACTCTTCCTCAGTGCAAACATTCTCTCGCTTCCCTTAACGTCGGACACATCTTTCCCCTGCCCTTCCTTCTCTTGTGTTGCTCCTTCCTGGTCCTGAGATTCTACAACCTCTTCTTCATTTTCCTCTTCTTCCTCATCCTCCTCTTCTCCCTCCTCCTCTTCCTCCTGAACTTCTTTCTCCTCATCCTGTTTCTCACGACTCTCATCCACTTTCTCCGGCTGTGAGGGCACATTCTCAACCAGCTTTATCTCAACATTTCCTTTCTGTATGTTGTCATCGGGATATTTGATTTTTTCCTCAATCTTCTCAGGACTGGCTGGGAGGCGCTCAAATCTGTGATTGATAGATAAGAAATAGCTAAAAATTAATACTTGACCATTTGTTATTGCAACAAAAAGATAAAACTACATTTCTACATTAAAAGATGGCCTGCATGCTGTACACAACACATCCAAGGAATTATGGGAACTTCGAATTTACAACCCTTACATAGATATCATGGAAGCAGATGCCCATCAAAAGCAATGTAAGTACTACCAATCACAGTGTATTTTGACAAAACTGCTGTTTATTGTTTTCTGGATAATCTGAAATATTACACTCTAGCATGCACTACCTGCCCTATCATAGTTAGCGACATGTGGAGTACCGCCCAGCTGACTACAACTTCAGAAGAAATTCAGAAGAGATACAATTTTTATACAACTGAAGATGTGGCAGAAGTTTTATGTAGTTATACCTCAGACAACAGCTACAAGTTGATACTTAACCTAAATTACTACAAGATAACCTCTATGATGGCCTTAGAAGGTTTTAGGTATTATTAACTACACCACTTGTTTTGGAATTAATTCATATTCTTTTCTGATTCACATCGTGTACAAGTATACTTTACATTCTACCATCAATTTCTCAAATAAAACCACTTTTGTGCACCATCAGTGGTTCTGTTTCGTGATCACTGAAATGTGTGAGGCAAACAATTTGACAATGAGTAGACATTGTTCAGCTACAATTCAGAGCTTTTTATACTGTACACTAAGTGAGAATCTTCTAGTGTGGCCATTTACCCTTTCCCCCAAACTTTAACACATTTGTTTTGCATGGTTGTGTTAAGTTGTCACTACCTGGAATTTTACTTACTCACAATGTTTGGATAGAGAACTTGGGTTATGTCTTCATTTCATAGTATATGGCAACACAAGGAATTTCCATGACATCATAGGGTACAAACGAGTGATAATCTTGTCATTCAGATTATGATCAAAGTTGTTTCATGATTAGGTTTTTTAAATTTTCAAGTGAGACGATTGGGCTGTTGTAGAAAGAGGAAGATTATTCCAATCTCTAACCGTCTGTAATGACATTAACGGTACCCTGGGGTACCAAATAGAAATCTACTTTTTGTTCTGTCTCATATCATTCTTTTAAGTGCTGTACTCTGGGTTACCAAATTTTCTAAAACTTAATTTTGTAGAGTGCTTTCCAGAATTGAAAACTTTTTCTGTACAAAACATTGACCTGTTGGAGACTAAGTATGTGTTAACTCAAGTTGGGGTCTATGGAAAATGCGTGTTATAGTGAAGGCAAATCGTCCCCAACGGTCAATTAAGTGGTCTTATTCAATAGTAAAATGTTTAAAAATATCAACTTCAACATCATTTCTACATGAATTTTTGTCAGTTTATGTCCTGATGTTGTGCAACGGTTCAACCCTAGCACCACTACTCTAAACTACACTCTAATGAACCCAACAGGGGGCTATACTGCCCCCCCATGACAAAAGGGCATAACTGATATTTTTTTTCTTCAAAATTGAGTTATTTAATGTAGGGGACTCAGTACATCACGTTAAACATGCAGAACAAAAAAAAATATTAATTAGAAGTGTCCCTTTGTTTCATAATCCACTTGTTAAAAGGACACTGAATAGGGCTTTAGGTGTTGAACAAAATACATTTTGCTCAATATCTCCAAAACACCAAAATGTTAGTTATGCCCTTTTGTCAGGGGGGCAGTATACAATGTGTTAACTCTGGGAACCCGGTGTACTGCATGGTGCATCAAATGCTGATGTGATAAACAACCGTACCTCTCATTGATGTTGGCGTCCTTGACAGGGCTGGTGGGGGATGCCACCGAGTTCTGAGTTCCGTCTCCAATGCTCTTCTCCCAGTCAAAAAAGTCAGACTCCTTGATGTTCTTCCGATTCATGCACCTTTCAATCAGTGAGTGTATGAACTAAGGATTGGTAAAATCAAATGAAAACAGATAAATGCATGAAAGAACAACCAACCAACCAGCCCCCTTACAAAAAAAGAGAAACATTTCACTAACTGATACAGTCTCAGTCACTAATAGTCACTAAGTTTTAGTACAATGTTCAATGTTCCCCTTACATGTTAAAGATTCCACATAAATTTAGAAATATCACCTCTATCTGATTTTATTTATATTTTTTTACAAGCATGTTTGTACTATGCAAAAGAGTTTGATCGTGAAGTAGCCATGACAGCAGATTCATCATATGGTACTTCATTTTTCCATCACAGAAAAAACAAACCAAAAAAAAACACCAATGACATAATAATTATTACTCTTGGAATCAAGAACTTGTAAGTTTGGATTCCAAAAGTACTGATGTGAGAATATGTAATACTATTACAGGAAAAGACATCCCTTCCAGAAGGGTTTCAGGTGGGGGAAGCGGGAGGGGCATGACAAATTGTTTTTCCTTTTAAACTGTGTAGAAAAATATCTGGATATAGATAAGTTGTTAGATTTTAGAATGGGACATAAACAATTATTTACTATGATATATTATTTCCAGCGCCCAAGAGTGTGGTCGGGTAAAGACAACTTTATTGCAGGAAATTTATTGATCAAATTAGAACTGGAATAGAAACTTTTAGAATTCTTTCAAGTAAGTTTATTAGTCCATTGTGACAATTACGCTTGATGCACAAATGCCCTTTGTACATGACACATTTCTCACAACAGACAGTTGGTTAGATCAGCGAGAAATGACTGTATATTGTAATTTTCCCTGCAGTCACAGATCATCTCAACTTCACAGTTCCTTCAAAGTTGGTAATCAAGAACAGTGCAGTAAATTTGGGAAACTAAAAATAAATAATTCCTGTTCTGGTTTTGGTAACCAGATAACAATGTGAGAGCATCATTGTGGGTACAACACAGATCTTAATTTCTAAGAATGTATTTCTCCCGTCATTCTCACCTTGTAGTCAGGCTTGTCTGCATACTGTAGTGACTGTATGTGTTCTAGTATCTGTCGGAATTCCATTGGCATATGTTTCAACAAGAGACGATGATCGTACTTCTCCTTCAACAAGCCTACTTGCTCCTGAAATAGACAAATATCAGATATATGTTAAATATTTGATTTACCTAGGACAAATGCACAATACTTTGTCAAATATTTTTCTGAATAACAACTATGACCTCCCCACCCCCACCCCCAACTACATTAATATTAGTTGATATTGAACAGTTCATTCATTTCACTTGTTGTTTGAATGCAGATAACAATTCCAACACAGTACTTTTAACACACATACAAAATGTTAAGTTTTGGTGCATTGTGATTAACTTTGACTTTCACTTTACTGATTTGGTGTCTGACTGTAAGACAACAAGCCAAAGTTCCATCTTTTGAAGAAGATGAGCAATAAGAATACAGTAACAAGGCAGCTAATACACAGCTCAGTGAATTGAACTCTAATTGTTATCATCTTTTTCTTTGAAAAACATATGAAGCAATCCTATGAACTAAAGCAGCAGATGCGCATTGGAATGTGTAACATAATTGAAACTTAAAGACAAAAGCCAACATTGTGTAACTTCAATTTAAAAAATTGTCAAACTTCGATATCTGAGCTACATAATAGTGCTTAAATGGACAAATAAACATCCTAGCATACAAAACTTTGAAATGTTATGCTGCCACTGGCATGGTATGCATGGCTAAACATTTAACCCAGATTTACTACTTGGCCCGAGTACAAATTAGTCAGACATATAACACAGTAGTCTATGGGAGGAAATAGACAAGGTCAGGAGGTCTCACTGGATACTCTTAGATTTTCACTCTTTTACAGCACTAAATAATCACTTTGAAGTATAATTTTTTCAGGGCTTCATATTTACACCTTATCAAAGACACTTGGAGCATGGAGGGTTATGTAGCTCAGATATTTTAACCTGTGGTCAATGTTATATTATGTCTTTAAAAATCTCCCACATACCTTGTCCTTGATCTTTCTCCATGGTAACTGACCAATAACAAACTCCACTAACATGTAGAACAGAGACCACAGGTCATCATGACGACCCATTTCCTGGAAGAGAAGATCAGAAATGAAATATGGCAGTTAAGGCAGCTATATACCCTATGGCATGAAGATCATGACAAGGCAATCGTGTTGCATGCTATCTTCATTTTTTTTTTTATACACTCAACTATTGGGAAGTGAGTATCTGTGGAAGAATTTAAATGGCCAACAATGCAGAATGAAACAATCTTCCTTTATCACTGACCATTGTGTCGTGCAGTGTGCAGCAGCCTTTATAAAACACAGTAACTCAATTTGACGAAAATGTATAGCAATGACACCCGAGGTTATCTTGACAACCAGATTACAAGCTTTATCAAATTATGAGAAGCTTTAATTACATAAAGTCCTTAGCAGAACTGGTAATCATTTGTTAAATAAAGGAAAATGTTTAGATAACCTTAGATACCAATACCATATAACAATAAACCATAGTTGATAAAATATTACTCAAGTGTCAATTTTTAAATATATAACAATTAACATATTTGAAAGAGAAAAATATTCAAATCCAATTTAGTAAGGGCTGTCGCCCTGCTATATTAAAATTAAATACCAAAGTAATACTGTCATATTTTTTACATTATTTGGCACAAATCAAATGGGTTTAATTTGTGACACAAAATTGCACCAGTGACACATATGAGTTAACCCGTTGGAGACTAAGTATGAGTTAACTTGTGTTGGGGTGTATGGAAAATGCGAGTAAGATTTAAATCAAATCGTCTCCAGTGGGTTAATCGACATAAGTACCTTCACAAAAGTCTGCATTATATTGATTTAATGGTACATGTATTACTTGTATGTGTTTATAAATCCTCAACCACTTATATTTTTTTATACATATTTACAGTCCCTCCCCACATACATATATATTACTCACCCTGTTTCTATGTGCATTGACAGATGCATAACGGACAGTTCCACGGAAACCTGCTACTGGTCTGGGCTGTTAAAAGATGAAATAACAAGTACAGGGTTATAAAATTTGTTAGATTAACAAATGAAAAAAAAAAGACCTGTTAAAAGGCAATCCAAAGCTTAAACGTATAATGGTTTCAATTAAACGAAACAATAACTAAATAGTATGCAGGAATTAACTCTGAACGTTCAGAAATCGCAGATCTGCACCAAATAATACATGTAAAGCCCATAGAGGTTCAAATCCTCTGCCATGTTAAGAGTTAAAGCACAAGTTTAGTTTTGGCGATTGTTTTTTTTTAAATTTGAAAGCTTTATGCCCAAAGGTCATATCACACCAATAACAAATTCTGAATGTCTTTTGTTTTTTTAATTAAGAAATGAAAAATCGGGGGGGGGGGACCCCCCCAGATTTTTCATTACTTAATTTTTACAAAAAGTTTACTATTTGTCAAAACTGAGTCCATGGAATAAAATGGCACTCCCCAATGTCTTACTATTGTCCTTCGTGCACATTTGAATTCATACAGGCAAGTAGAACTTGCCCACACATTTGTAACTTAATAAATTTCTGTCAAGTTTCAAGGAAGTTTCCAATTTTATTATCAATCACCAACTATAAAAAGGCTGCTTTTGGTGCTTTTGTAAAAGAAATTAATCAAATGAACAAAAATAGCATAATTAATGAATGTCAAAGAATTCTTGTACAAGTTTGGACGCCCTCACCATGCCTTATCACATAGAACAGGAGTGTCGCTGGGGCGAGCACATAATACGCCCACCTGTAACGCGGAAAATGGAGTTATTGGTCAAGCAAGAAAAGTGGAAGGTGGAAACTGAGCTAGTGAATTGAGGTCAGCATGCACTGTGACTTTGACATGAACATGTTCAAATCAAGTAGGTGTCATTGGACTGGAGGCACTTTAAATGATGTGATTAAATAATAGGGACCACAAAACAGGAAGTTGATCTGCTGCAGCGGAACAGATGCTTGATGAACATGTGGAAAACCAAGTGACTTTTCATGTTTTTTTTTTTTTTAATAAAGTGTCGGCATAAGTTATTGCGTTTACAAGGAAAAGTTAACAGACTTCACAAAGGGTAAGATGAAAACATGTCACTGTGACCTTGACCTTTGACTTTCGACCTCAAAATCAATAGGCTCCTGGGATCCATGCTAGTATCATACACACCAATTATATTGACCCTGGGTTAAGTTAAACTGAAGTTATCGCGTTTACAAGGACTTCACAAGGGTACGATAAAAACATGTCACTGTGACCTTGACCTTTGACTTTCGACCTCAAAATCAATAGGCTTCCTGGGATCCATGCTAGTATCCTACACACCAAATTATATGAGGCTACGTTAGGTTAAACTGAAGTTATGGCGTTTACAAGGAAAAGTTAACGGACAGACAGACAGACGGACGGACAGACAGACACCGAGCGTGATACCATAATACGTCCCGTAGCCGGGCGTATAACAAACAGGATCAAAATCTGCCAGGAAATACAAGAGAAACGGCTTTTTGTTGTTGTCATTTTCCATCGATTTTAATAAATTGCCTAAATTAAGCATGAGTAATGGATATCAGAATTCTGTCTAGAAGGTTAAAAGCCCTCACATAGAAACAAATGGATACTTACAGTTCGGACTTGGCCCTGGGAGTTGGTGTACTGCCTTGCTAAACCAAAATCCAACATGTACACCTTCCGCATGTTACCAGCCAGTCTACCGATGGCAAAATTAGACTGGAAAAGGGTGAAATGACAACAAAAATGAATAAAAGATTACAGTTGAAAGAAAAACAATTCTACAGAAAAAGAGTTAAAATAATACACAGTGTCTAAAATAACTATTATGAAGTCTACGTATCATTGTATTCTTTGGACACTCTCTATGGACTAGGATCTTCTTGGAAAAGTGTATGGCTTTCATATACCAAACAATACCACATAGTATCAGAACCTTTTCTATTATTAAAGTGAATAAATCATAATAATATACACACAACAGTGACATCTCAAAGTAATGTATGCTACTGTACCACTAAATATCGATTAGCAATAGCAAAATATTTGTATGTCCCAAAATTTGAATGCTTATGAACTTAAGTTGAGAATCATTGTCATTTTCTTATCAAATTACACTGGCATTTATGTCTTTATTGTCAATTGATAAATTCATGGCGATAATTGATAACTGTCGAGAATCTATTTATTGATGTATTTATCTATCAATAATTAATTTACCTTCTTACTAGTTTATATATTTCTTTATGGACTCATTCAGTCATTGACCAAAATCATTAGATTTGCTGTGACAACATTGAAATTGTAATTGTACTTCTTTATATCACAGCATATATTACACTTTGCAGACTAAATATGGGATATCTCGGGCAGGGGTCTACAGAAAATGCATGTCATATTAAATCAAATTGTCTCCTATTAGCATATGTGGTTAAAAAGGCATGTTTTCAGAAATGTGATAATCATCAAAATTAATATCATGAGTTCTACCACTCAGTGTTGGTACATATTTGAGTAGGTGTGTGACCTACTGAATGAACATAACGACTTGTCATTAAATAATTGAAGCCACAAAATTATCCGCGTGTTGACATAATTATAGTAGGTGTTGTTCATAATTTCTGTGGGTACTTACAGGTTTGATATCTCTATGGAGAAAGCCAACTTCATGGATACTCTCTATCGGCTTCTAGAATCTGCACTCCTAACCTCAACATGGTGCTAACGGAGAACGTGCCGCGGGGCTGGCTGCGGCGGAGTTCGGCCAGGTTCTGGCCCTGCAGCGACATCACCACGTAGTTGAACTGGTCGTTGCGTCCGCAGCCGATGAACTTGCAGATGTGGTCTCGTCCTGTGAAAGTTTAATAAATAAATGGAAGATATCTAAGGATTGGTCATTATAGTGGATACTATCTCACTGAAGCAATGTTGCAGTGTTAAAATTTCTCTAAATTCTATGGAATGACTGATTATTCATTCATTGATTCAGGTTTTATTTCCATTCATTATTGATCGATTAATTTATCTGTTTATTCATTTAGTTCTATTTAAGAAGAAGGTTATTTTTTCAGAACTAAAGGCCTGGTTTAAACCGGGGCCCTGTTTACAGAGAAAAGGTAATATCATCTACAAGCACTATTAGGGAAAATTACTTTCCTACTTCTTTTCTTCAGAAGACTTTAAAGCCCAAGTTTAGTTTTGGGAATTTTTTTTTTTTTATTTGAAAGCTTTATGCCCCAAAGTCATAACCCTGCAATAATAGACTCTGAATGCTTTAGTTGTTTTGAGTTTTTTATTAATTAATGAAAAAATCTTGGGGGGGGGACCCCGAGATTTTCGGCTATATTTTATATTATAGCATCCAAAAGGTTAATAAGGCATATGAGTTATACATCATCTGAAAGAGCAGAGTCTGCTGTTTCAAATGAGGTATAACTCATATACCCTTAACGCCTTATTAACCCTTTGGATGCTATAATGTAAAATAAAACCGAAAATCTCGGGGGTTCCCCCAAGATTTTTCATTAATTAATTAAACAAAAACTAAAGACATTCAGAGTCTATTATTGCAGGGTTATGACTTTGGGGCATAAAGCTTTCAAATAAACAAAAAATTCCCAAAACTAAACTTGGGTTTTAATTGGAGTTTTCAGTGATTTACATAAATCATTTTACGGCAACAACTTGTTCAGCTTAACTTACAGTTTTTTCTTTAGCTGAACCATGCCACAATGAATGGACTTCTATAATCACAGTAGGCATAATACATGTATCAACCCCTTGGACCAATTGGTTTGTACAGAATAGAAGCCTCCATTTACTGCACATTCAGAGATGACTGGCTTCCACAGAAGCCGAGAAAATATAAAAAAATTAAATTCAGTCAAACTTATAATAAATATAAGTATACATCTTGAACCCGTATTAACTCTTAACGTGCCAGAGGATTTTAATCTCTATTGACTTTATGTATATTATTTGTCGCAGATCTGCGACTTCGGCACGTTAAGAGTTAAAAGAAATAAATGATGCTGTATATTAGACTTTTTACAACCAAGTCTGTAATATGACAATACTGCTGTGTTTCAGCGACCCCATGAGATTAAATTCAAATTGAAAAAAAAATCTATATGTACACTGACTCTTTTCAAAGCTATCAGTCTTATCCTGTTTCCTTGTAACCATTTAAGGACGCCTTGGGGTGATTTGTAACACATATTCTACATCTGTTCACTATTTGCACTTGCCCATCTCCCAAAGTTCTTTGCATCCAATCCAATAAAGTGACATGGTTTGTTGGTTTGGCATCTCACAGATGAAGAATGTGCAGAAAAAAATCACAATGCTGGCACATCTCCAATGACAAATACCATACTCATACGCATATCACTGTATCATAATACACTCTTGGCCAGTTGTACACTATACATGTAAACACAAGATCAGATACAAAGCTTCATAGGGAGGTATTGCAACTTTGTACAACTTGAGCTAATCAACGCATTCAATGGTTGCATGTCTTGTATCATTTCCTTAAAAGACAGACTTGTTTTCCATCAGAAACATGTTTATATTGACAATATTTTCACAGTAAGTGAACTTAATTTTGTTGCTAGCTGGCTGGAAAAACACAAATATTCCACATCTAGGTTGAACATATAAACACTAAAGACCCAGTGAAGCTAATCGAATACTATGCAACTGATTAAAGAAATATCAGTAAAGGTGTGAGTTAAGAGCACAATTCTCTACACAAGTTTTCCAGACGGAAAATCTATCTGCTTTATTTACAAGCTAAAATATATCTATTAATAGCTGTGAAAGTATCTCACTTACATAATGTAGGGTATGCCAGAAACAGTAATTGGTCAATTATACAGCTGCAGCTACTGTTGTGGACTGTGAAAAATATTTAAGCTGTAAAAAACATTCTTCCCTCATGCACCGTCAGATTGCCCTGAAATATTTCACCAGAGGGCAGGCTTGATTGACGTCAGTAATATACAGGGATGTAATCCCATTACGCCGTTAGCATGCCTGCAGTGAGACATTCAATAGTCAAACGGCCTTGTGTTTCTGTTTAAAACTGCTGTTAGACAGTACGTGCGTGCCACAAATAAAACAATTTGATGTGTTACAAAGTCTGTTTTGAGTTGAATATTGTGAGTTAGCAGTGAGGGATTAAATCAAATGTCAGATACTTTGCTAAGCAGCAACAAAAAACAGCAGTCAACTTTGTAAAGTTGACAACTGAACTATATTAGCAATACAATATCATATTAATTTAACATGCTGAATACTGTAAAACACTATACTTTCGCGACATTAAACTTTCACGAAAAGGAGCCGATGGCTATTTCGCGTGCATGAATCTTTCGCGAATCACAGACCGTGAAAACAATAAAATATAGCGAAATTGCTAGGAAGAAGTATTTGGTTGTTTTACTATTAAATGATCACAACAATTTACAGAAATTATTTGTTTTAATGCCTCTGAAACACCTTTTTATCAAGTACCAGAAGTGCATTGCGACTGTCGTAAGTGACCGTGCACTATAATCTCGAGTCATTTGATGTGTACAGTACATTGTCTTGTATTGATATTGGCATTCAAAAAGATGTGTAGACACAAGCTTTCGCGTGCATTTTATTTTCACAAATCTTGACTCCTCGAGAAATTCGCGAAAGTTAAATGCTCACGAAAATTTCTGGTTTTACAGTAATGCAGAGTACATAAAGTCAGTTGACAAATTTCACTTAACTGTTTACAAAGACGTAGGAGAGGATCTTGTTTCCAATGTAATAAAAGGTCCTGAAATTTTGTCCCCACATTTCACTTGTACAAGACAACAGAACCATTAACCCTTACATCATAAATCATAATTACACATATATGAAAGTAGGTGCTATCATACTTGTAGCAAAATTTACTTTACAAAGTTTCCCTTTCAGAAGGTAAACTTCACAAAATTTGGTAATGTGAACATAAACTTCCTACAGCATTCTGCAAAACTTCCTGGCAACCTTCCTACACCTTTAAGGAAATTTGTCAATATCTCTTATATTGATGAGCTTCTCATGACATCTTTAGTTGTCAACAGAAATGTTGAGATGATATATCCCATAACCCTCTGTGCTTTTCTGGTTTAGGGACCAAAACAAAATCTTGAATATACAGTGGCTGCAATTCATGACATACATGTAGCAAATGTGTTGTAATTGCACAATCTGCTGCAGTAAGTCTACACACAAAAATATTCAGAATTACAAACTGCTTCTAAATTTCAGCAGGGGAAAAAATGTAGCTCAATAATAGCAACACAAACAGTGAGTCAACATACACATTTTAAAGTACTTGGGACTAAGCTAGAGGTTCGGGGGCCGTGCTACACAATCCTACAAAAAGATTTGTGCAGTATGCACAAACAAGTTTGCGTTGTCAAAGCCAGCTAGACAACTAACCAGTGCAAATGTACAATTGAAGCCAATTTTATGGGAGTTTCACAATCTTGAACTAAATCTTTTTCCAAGTTTCTCTGAGTAATAGCCAAACCACACTTTGTGAAGCCAATCACCAGTACCTGACCAGTGAAGCTATAAAGTGTAGCATTTGAAATGTAGCAGTAACTATTATATATTCTGAATGCAATGAGTTTCAAAATGAAGGGAAAATTTTGAAAGCCAATACAGTGATTCTATGGAATTGATGTAATATCAAATTAATACAGTACACTGCAACTCCCTCATGGACATAATATACAATATACAAAATACATTCAGCTAAAAGAATTACAATCACTCAAATGTAAAACATAGAATAATAAACTTGATCACTCTGACAGACTCTGAAACCCTCCATTTACTTGACAAGATCTCAAGGAAAAAAGACAAATTTTAATTCTGACATGAGCGTGCAGGAGAATGAATAATGCACTTCTTGGCTTTCAAAATAAAGCCACTTTTAGTTGTGAATTGTGAAATCAAACTCAACTCCCACTGAGAACATGTAGTATCGGTTTAAGTGCTAGGTCCAAATGATTGTGACAGCTAAATTATAGCAAGCTGGCAATGATTAAAAGTGACGTCAGGAATTTACTCAAAGCTGCAGTGACTACTTCTAATACGCAATAACGAAACCATCCAATTCCTTTGATATGATTAAATGATGATACCAGTATATTGAATACTTCAATACAGGATATACAGCTCTGATATATACAATGGTCTGCACATAGGTTTACGTAGGTACTGAACTCTCAAATATTTTTGACCAAGTCAGAGAGATGTAAATACTTATTTTGTATCACACCAATGCAAGATAGAAAATCTCCTAGTTGATTCATGAAACCTAGTATGTTTCAGTTAACAACCCAGTTTATAATTCACCCCCACAGTATAGATATCAAAGCATTACTTTCAAGTTCAAAAACAAAACAGGAATGAAGAAAATTGAGAGTGATATAGACCACACAATATCTCTTGCAAAAATACAATACACATAACAAAAAGTATGCTCATTTTAGAACAGAACACCTAAATTGAATTGTTCAACACACCGGTTTTGCATATCCCTCCAGAACCCCCCCCCCCCTAAAAAAAAAAATAAATAAAAAAATAAAAAATAAAAATAAAAATAAAAATAAAAATAAAATAATAATACTACTACTTATAATACTAATGAAATAATATAATAAAATTATACAGAAGAAAAAATTCATGTAGTGCAATTTGGATGATTGAGGTAGAATCACAAACTGTGTAAACAAAATAAAACATGTATTAATCAATTTCCTTCCCAAGTTACAGATTCCATAACAGATTCAGAATAATTGTTTTAACAAGACAAACCAAATCATTCAGAACAATTGTGATATGAAACAGTACAACGGAATGGAGAACACTTCATGAAATGACCATTGATATAGTTTGCTGGAAGGTTGATTTCAAACCAATCGGTCAAAAGTTTGTTCAGAATATGGTTGATGAAACCTGACACGAATGAACTCCTGATCCCACTACTTCATGGTTGCCAGCAAACTTGGTATGTAATCTGTCATAGCTACATAACCTTGTATCACATCATCACCAATCAGTGTCACTGTAAATAGCTAGCTACCGTGCACTGACTTGGGCTATCCTTGAATGCCAGAATCTAGCCTATACATGTATGACACACTGTCTTGGAAATTGGATTCTAGTGAATATTAATCTTGCATTTGATTTATCAGTATTAATAGGCCTACTTTGTATTTCGTTTAGCAAGAGGTAAATTATGTTAAATTGCTATATGACACACTGTCTTGGAAGGTGGTTTCTAGTGAATATTGTGTTTGAGTTATCAATATTAATAAGCCTACTCTGTTTAATTTAGCAAGAGGCAAATTATGTAAAATTGCTATAAATATTGAAACAAGAGCTGCCCCCATCATCTACAGGAATTTTTGGTCCAATATCACCCCAGTAGAAATCTTAGATCTCAGTCCAAGTCCCTACTTGTTTCCTTTGAAATTAATACACAGTTTTATGGTTCAAGATCATTTCAGTCATCAGCTCCTGAGCTATGGAATAATATCCCTGACAAAATATAATCATCAAAAACTATTTATCAATTCAAAGCTTCCCTTAAACATACTATTTCACTTTGGATAACAGAATTATTGAATTTTGTTGATGGTCAAATTGTCCTCTTTTTCTATCCTTTTCTTTCACAGAGTGCATAGGGATGATATATACATGTAATAATAATAATAATAATATCACGTTCTTGTATAGCGCATTACACGTAGCTTATCGCACGTCCCTATGCGCTGTGTACTATTATTACCTCGTGGTCATGACAGGTACATTTAAGCTAAGCAGCTGTTACGCGCTTGAAGCTATGAATGACCCGACCAGGGTACTCATTCATACACCTGGGTGGAGAGCAGCAAAGCAGATTAAAAATGTCTTGCTGAAGGACATTAATGCTGGGCGGGCGTCGGACTCGAACTCGAGACCTCTAAATTATCAGGCATGTGCCTTACCAATATATATATATGCGTCTTATTACAACAGTCCATTATGATGATGATGATGATGATGATGATGATGATGATGATAATTATTACTATTATTATTATTATTATCATTGTTTTGACAACTTGAGATAATTAAGAAGAGGGACAAACATGTTTGAAATTCAATTGTGCTTGATAATCATCAAGATGCGAATGAACACAAAGGAAAAAATCCATAACATCAATTTCAAAGAAACATGTTATAAGACAAATTTTATTCTGATGTGTCTGTGAATTGTCACTTGTTTCTGTCAGAGCAAAGACCATTTGCTATGGAAATTGTAAGACAATAACAAGTTTAAAAAAAACATTATTTCAATAATTTACCAACAGCTAAAAGAGGAGAAAGGAATGGATTTTGGATCAAAATAAGCCTGTACTTATTTGCTGGTTTCATACTTATGACTTCCAAGTTTCAATTCTGCATCATACTCAGCGTGGCAGAGTGACTAAAATCAACTGTGACAGTAGGTAGGTGATCTGTGGTTATGGCAGCCATATCTCTGGTAATCTATGCTAACAACATGGATTAGTCTGACTTCTACTTTGGGTGCTAATGGGGGATTAGCAGTACAGCCAAGAGTGCCACCACACATCACTGTGACTAGGTCTGAATCAACTGCAGAAAAAAAGTTGAATCATATTTCATAAAGAGAGTCATGCTCACAGTTATCTCAAAATACCAGCTTCAGCTACAATGTGCTGACAAAGAGATGATCTACAACATTCTACTCATAGAGATCAATTTACATGAACAATTCTGCAGATGACATGGGCAATTGAAGGTCACAGGTCTGGCTGGCCTCCATAACTGACATCAAATCAGTGAGTCAAATTTGTAATAAGCAATTGCATCCACATAGGGCCTATTATTTTTAAATGAGTAACTGAAACAATCAGTAATTTCATGTTTACCGATTTATCTTAAGTGCATCTGAAGTGCATATTTACAATAGAAAATTATAATTTCCACATATATAGACCTGCATCCTACTCGATTTGATATTATTCAATATACCACAAAGTTGAGAAAGAATTTTTTTTTCCACTTTGACACATCCTTAGATAACCATTCTTTACTACATCATATTCCACAAGAACACAACTTTTACCATTTAACTTTGAATTATAGTACAATGGGAAAATGAGGGATTTCGTCAGGTGCCTGCAATTTTACAATTTCATCTAAAGTGTGGATGATTGTAGCATTGACTTTTAATGGACCATCTAATGAAAAGTACCAGTAGCTTTATCTTATCAAGTCTTCTCATTCAGTCACTGCTGCATCAAATCATATTCCAAAGCAAAACTAATTGTACCATTTACCATTGAACTAAGTACAAAGTGAATATTCTTCTGTGGGAGTTTGTCAGGTACCTGCAATTTTAGAATTTAATCTTACACGACAAGAGGGGAAAGAAGCCAGCTCAGAAGATAAGTTCATCAGCTTGTCGGGAGAAGATTTGGACAGCATTTTCTGACATTTTTGACACATTTCAGTTTCTCCACCATTGCATGGAGAAGTTCTATTCCTTTTTTCCTCCTGATAAACTTGGTATTTGAAAATTTGATTTATTCCTGTCAGATATGAATGCAATTTTATTTCCATGGTTGGTTAAATATCTATGCAATTTTGACAGCTGTCAGTAATAGGGGCTTTTCAACAGTCACACTGACTAGATGGACTGATGCCATGATCTTATGTTAAAAGTCGTGTGCTGGCTCTGCACACACGCCATACTGCTTCACTAAATAGAGTTTGATGACCAAATAACGAAGTTGAAGTGGTCCCAGCTGGCAGTGGACGAAAGAGATGAGACATTTGTACAACATCATCACATCGTAATTTACACAGTTAATGCGAGTCATAAAATCCCTTACGATATGTATTAGTCAGCACATCTATGATATTAGTCCACGTTGTCTGACAACTTGTATTGATTGGTTCTAGGACTTCTCCTCAGAGGACAACTCTCCCATGGACGACTCCCACCTGAACACTACCCACAGAGGACAATTCCCCAGAGGACAGCTCCCATAGAAGACAGCTCCCCCCCCCCCAACTCCCCCTGGTGTACAACTCCCCAGAGGACAACACCTGGGCAGAGTTTAACAATGTTTCCTATCTAACAAATCAGATTTGACCTCAGGGGACTTGTCCTCCAGGGGAGTTGTCCTCAGGGAACTTGTCATCTGGGGGAGATGTCCTCTGGGGTGTTGTCCTCAAGGAGAAATGTCCTCTGGGTAAGGCGGTCGGGGGGGGGGGGGGTAGGAGAGAGTAGTCCCGAAGGATAGCTGTCCTCCAGGGAAGTTGTCCTGATATGGTCCACACGATACCTGCTTTAGTGCTTTGCATCCCTCAGTAGAAATGTGCAATGTAAGTTATTTGTAAGTTATTTTTTTATAATCGTATTTGATTATCATCCTAGTCATCAAGATCCTCCTCCTCCTTGTCAACATCATCCTCATCATCATTGTCATCATTGCTGCCTGATACCTACCTTGTAACTTCTTCAGGACAGCAACCTCCATCTTAAGCACCTGTTTGGGCTGGAGTGCAGATTCTAGTTTGACGGCGACAGCCTCTTCTAAGACCTGGTCTAGGGCTTCATAGATCTCACCTATGAGGAATTTAGGCAAGAAGAAAACACAGTTAATATCCCACCATTACTAATTATGACTTATTTTCATTTTAATGTACACTGATGTACATTTTCAAAATGCCTTTCATACAGGTATTCCATGTTTGTACTTTTTTGCATTGATTCTTCATGTGTGTAATGGACAAGAAAGTTTTAAGTTTAGTTAAGAATTACTTGGAACCAAACTCTCCAACAATACAAAAGAGGTATGAAAGGCATTAGTTTCACTAATCAATTTCACAGATATACAAATTTGGAATTCATATCATTACCAATATTGGTGAGTTTAGAAACATTACTATACCGAATCTATTATTACTCAAAATTACACTCTGGGCATTCAGTGCCGACAATACTAGTCTTGTACCTAGGTGCATGAATATTGTTACTATAATGGTATGTTTGGAATCACATACTACTATTCATGACTGCAAGAGAAGTGTGTTTGATCTAAATCATGTCTTATCCTCCTGGTTAAGAAGTTTCCAACATACAACATATTATTTTGCTGAAGATACTTTCCCTCCCACCATACAGTGCTTTTAAAGAACAATTTTTTTAAAATTTTGATATCGGCCTGCTATGAGCATACTACACACTTAGTATCTGTAACCAATTACTGAAAAGCAAGTGAAGAAGGTCTGAGAGATACTATGTATACCATACATTACTGTCTTACCAAAGCCACCTCCGCCAACTTTCTTTATCTGTAGGTTAAAAAAATAAAGAGAAACAGAAATCAGATTGCTGGCAGGTCATGAAAACAAGTGACACTTTCAAAAATCAGTTCATTAGTAAAACAAATATTTGGAGATCTTTAATTTTGAATAAAGATAACCAGGCTATGTGGTACATACATACATGTATAGTATGGTATGTGTATATATTATGATGTATGTGTTGACTTTATACGTCAAATGTAGAATGAAATAGAATGCATAACCCTCCATAGTAAATTTTTTTTTAAAGACATTAACATCAGTTTTGTAATCTTTGAAATTTTACTCTGACTTAAAATTGATAATGATCTCAGCAAAGTACATAAACTGTAGCAACATCAGGTATTGCAAAGCATACAAACATTTCTGGCCACATCTGTCATTGGAACTACGTACACAGTACAGACATAGACC
>JZLH01S0613376.1:30257-45488 GCA_001188425.1 Eucidaris tribuloides
AAAGTACAGATAAAGCACCCAAAATAGTATCCGTGGATTCGATGGTTAAACACACTTCGAAAAAATAATATACATTGGTATGTGAGGAACAAATACCTCTGTTTGTAGAATATATCAAAGGGGTTTTTCGTCCCACTGAACATAATTATTTGTATGTAAAACTGACAATAGCGAAGCTCCGAAAGAATACAACACCACAATGCGGCGAAGGGTACAAACGTGACATTTGCCCCATACTATTCTCTGATGTGTATGTATGTATGTATGCGAGTTTCTTTTCCACGCAAAGTAATAAACACATAAACACACCCACACAAATAACTATACTTCTCTCACAAATAATAATAGCCAAAAAAAAAAAACTATACTTCTACGTACAGGTTACGTGCAAAAAGTTCACACTGGCGGTAAAATGAACCTGCTGCGAGTCGACTAAAATCGTTTCCAACCCTCTACTTCCACGTTTTGCTGTAAGTTGTGGGATAAAGTGGAGAGGGTGTAGCGAGAATGAATAAAAAAAAATGGCATAAAGGTGGCCGGGTACGCCGCCAACCATTTCGGACCCCAATTCACAAGAAATTCACAAGAAATCCTTCCGTATTCGCTGCTACATATACATGTACGATACTGCCTACACTGGAAAGAGAAACGACCTGTGACCTTTGACCGTTATGAACCCCATTATATACTTCATCCAAGTTGTATAAAAATCAATATTTCAATTACTGACATAATCATAATATTGAAATAAAGTAAAGTACCTAAATAATTCCCAAACTGGGCTGTAACCTTTGAACCTTAAACTTTTGACCCCAAGATTTAAGTAATCCGCGATCTTTGTGATTTATTGTCAAATAGTCAATGTATTTACGTAATTAGCCTACATGAATGTCCATTGTTGTTTTCGTGAGTTTTGAGGGTGCAGAAAATAATATGTGACCCACATCATAATATTGACTGCTTATAATGTAGAGTGACCTGCCACCTTTAACCACTTGATTTCAAAATCTATGGTGCCACAAACTTCAAATAATATTTCGAAATTATTGAAAGTTCATCTACATAGTATTGAGATATTGCAGCAAATAAAGTGAATTGTATTCGTTGAACATAGTGACCTTTAACCTTTGACCCATGACATGTTAACCCTAACATTACACCAATCCTCTGTTCTATGGTGAAAAATTTAATCCAAGTTTCACTCAAATCAATCGCTATGATTTTTAGGGGAGATATTGCAGTAATAGTGCTTTATTCATTTTGGAATTCGTATTACACAATGTGACCTACAACCGTTGAACTCTGACCCATTGACGACATGGACATGAACTCACGTCTGCAAAGTTTCCGAAAACTCCAGCAATCTATTCTTGAGCTATTGTAGTGAACAAATTATGATGGCAGGACGGATATTTCTCAGACCTATACGGCAAGATGGACTCTACGCAGACTCTTTTTTTTCTTAAGGCTTGCAAACCATTAGTATACATGATTAACGGATGTAATTTATCACAATTGTTTTACTTACTGCAGACACGAAATCACTTCCCTCTAAGATAATCTGCCAATGTCATTTTCCTGGTAAATTGTCCATACAATTACTTAACCCTCGTTACAGTGTTACAGAAACATTAATGATGGTGTATAAGTATGAAAGAGAGCATGATGCAGATTGAAATGACGATCAGTCATTGAGTGACATGCTGATTTTCATGCGATGTTACATGTATTGTATGACAAGTGGCACCACATTAAACCAATTTGAAACAGCCTCTTGCATATCCGAATCAACATTTTTAACAAAGAAACGATGAATGGTGGAAGAAATATGACAGAAATCTAACAAAAATGGGGACGGGGACAATAAGCATCATGACCTACCTACCTGCCTACTTCTTGGAAAGGAGCACATTCGTCCATAACACCATTCCAATGTTGAGCACCCACATACTAAGAAAAAATAGGTTCAACTTTGCACGTTTAAAGGTGCAGACCAATGTCACTCTGGGAGCTCCTGCGGGTGCAACTTGCACCTTCCAGACTTATGAAGGTGCAGAGTTGCACCTTTAAACGTGCTCCAAGTGTGACACTAATCTGAAAAGTGCAAAGTTGAACATATTGTTGTAAGTGTACAAAATGAAACATCATAATACCTTCATTTTAATATGTACACAACTAATGAAGGGAACTATAGAATGAAACGAAACAATACAAACATAAATTATTGAAATTATGAAAATTTGACGTGGTCCCCAATTCAAGTGCGCAATGAAGGTATTGCTGTTGCCTGTGAATCGGTAAAGAAACTGGCTAAGTACTGGCAAACCCCACTACAGAGCTGAATAGTTCAGGTGGTAGAACATTGAATTTGTTGTCCTGAGGTTGCTGGTTCGAAACCTGCTCCAGCCATCTTTTCTCTGTTATCCTTTTAACGTATAACTCTGTTTCACACTTGGTTTTCTTTCATATTTCATGCGCTATAATTAAATTGCCAACCAGGCGAAAAGTCTCAGTCCGGCAAATCAAATCAAATCAAAAAATTACAAAATGCTAAATAAATGTAATTTCAAATTATTTCTAAACTTCAACCCGTTTGGTTATTGAGGCATTTTTACATCTCCGAATCACATAACTTCCCTTTAAAACCAGTACTTATTGTTTTTTTAGTCTGAACTGACCTTAGATACTATAGACTTTTATTGCATTATAGATTTAAACTTGGCATAAAATAACAACAATATAATCTGGTTACGGGACACAATACTTAGAGCTTACAGGAATACGAGTATACACGCTTCAAACCTGCCCATTATTTTGAAAGGACAGTATAACATCATAGCGCTTATTCGGCAGGACTATATACGACTGTTATTTTGAAACGAAGCCCCCGAAGTTCATAACGTTGCATTCAAAAGAAGAAAACAAAATACTTCTCACGGCTTCACTCTACAGACACAACTCAATTCATTTCCTGTTTTCCCGCCTTTTTTCATCAAAAAACTCCCAATATTGTCTGCAGCGCCTTTGGGCAGACGAACACCTCTGATCTGAATTGCTAATTACAAAATTGGCGGGAAGCGTGGATGACTACAATTCAATTTGCAGGGCCTATGCGGCTTGAATCAGTGTTGGTATATACCCTGCCGAAACAGAAAAAAGTACAATGATGTTTCTCGCTTATGCCATTTTTTCTGTCTTTAAATTGATACTTAATTTTGCCACGAGAATATTTTTATCTTATCGTGCACTCTCTGCCGAGAACGATGGACTTGACATTTTAAATGCATACATGCATGTCGATAAAATTATTTGAAATAAAGCGGTAATAATTGCGCCATGGTTCATTGACAATATTGAATGAAGGGGTTCACCACCTGCAATTCGCGCGGGGAAAAAATGCAGAGTAAGAGGCAAATTTGATTTAATAACAAGAAATCACTGAAATGAATATTACGGTAACAGACAAGGGGCCGCCTCCGAAATCTATCGACCCGCGCTCCGAGAAAAACAAAATGATTTTAGGCAGCATGATATCAGAACGATTTTATGCAACATGACTTGCGTTACACGAGCGCTGTCAGTGCGAATCAGTTGGCGTTATCTTCCGCGTCAAAAACCGAAATAAAGTAAATAAAAATAGATCATGGCCTTTCGCTGGAAAAGAAGAAATAACAAACAAAACGGACAGTGCATGTAATTGAAATAGCAGACTATATTATGGAGAATGTTGTAACCAGTGAACTTGTGAAAAGTGTAATATGACTGGTTGTTTTTCCGTGACTATGAAGATTATCAAACATTTTACGGTTTGTGTTCATAATGTGAACGCGCCTGCGCCACGTGGCATGGAAGGTGCGTGGTACACACACACACACACACACACACACACACACACACACACACACACACACACACACACACACACACACATTCACGTTACTGCGATAACTTATAAATAGTTATTCGGATTTGGATAAAAAAATTAAGTCAAATGTGTATAATGAGGCAACGATAACGTGATATATTTCAAAGTTGCACGGCCATGACGCATCAAAGTGATTTAGGTTTGTTACCACGATAATTTAAGAACAGCTGATTGGATTTAAATTAAACTTGGGTTAAATGTATGACCAGATGTTTGTGTAAAAACTACATAAAAATTGATTTTATTTCATTTCATTTCATTTCGTTTTCTCAGATAACCCTGTTCTTCTCAGATAGACTGATAAACACATTTCAAAAGCAGGATTATTGAGAATAAAGTTGTCTTTCTCAAGAAGTTTGCATTATGACGTAACTGATTAGATTTCGGAGTTGAAAAGTAAAAGGTCACACGTGCCTCGTAAAATGCCTGATCTGGTCTTGTTACAGCGATAACTTAGAAACGGCTGATCGGATGGGATTGTAACCTGGATCAAGCATTCACTCTGTGGCAGCAATGAGGTTGTTAGATTGTGGATTCGAAAGGTCAAAGGTTAAGGGGCCCTGTATACCGAATTTCGGCCTATTAAAAAGAAAACTTTAAACCTGCCTATCAGATTTAATGGCTATTGGGCCGGGCTAAGTGTGTGCAATGAGACAACATTGAATTGATTAAATTCTGAACTTAGAAGGTTAAAGATTAAGGGTCTTCATACATCTCTGATGTGTGTACTATACAGAATAAATCAAGAACTGCTCTAAGTTGTTAAATTAAACTTAGTTAATTGCTGCAACTATATGGTTCGATTAAATTTTGGAATTGCAAGGTCAAAATTTGTTTTGTGACTTTGTACATACCTATTTTTTTTTTTACTTCATCATGAACGTTAATTTCTAATGAAATTGGGTACGTACATGCATTAGGATTTATGGGAGTACGGAGGCACACCTTTAATGCAGTAGGAAATTTTCTAATTATTTGCAGATTTATTGTGGATACGACAGACGCACGCGGGTGAGCGTGCGTGCGCTTGTGTCTGTGCATGCTGTGTGTGATGTGTTTGCGTTTGCGTTTGTGTACGTGTGTGTGTGTGTTCGTGTGCGTGTGTATTTGTGTGTGTGTGTGTGTGTGTGTGTGTGTGTGTGTGTGTGTGTGTGTGTGTGTGTGTGTGTGTGTGTGTGTGTGTGTGTGTGTGTGTGTGTGTGTGTGTGTGTGTGTGTGTGTGTGTGTGTGTGTGTGTGTGTGTGTGTGTGTGTGTGTGTGTGTGTGTGTGTGTGTGTGTGTGTGTGTGTGTGTGTATGTGTATGTATGTGTGTGTGTGTTTGTGTGTGTGTGTGTTTGCCTTCGTTTATAGTTTTCTTGTTTTTGAAGTATAGAAATTCTCTGCAAACTTTGAAAAAAAGATCATTCGAATACTGTTTGCCCTTGTATATTATTCATTCATTTTTTTGAATATAATATATGCCTTTTATATATTCTATTTAGAGTTATCATGGCAATGTTCGCTTGCATGATCTAGTTTGTCAAGTCAGGGGATAAACATTTGATCATTGTCGCACTTGCATGTATAAACATTCAAGTTATCACAATTTGTATTTTTTTTTTTTTTTTTTTGTCTAAAGTCGCCTTTTCTGAACACTGTCAAGATGCTTGATTTAATCTGTAGCAGTGACTGCCTACAACAGGTAGAGTTATTTGTCGGTTATTTCAGCACACAAATGTTTGGGGGAGCAGCCATGTATGTGGAAAACAAATCTCTCAATATATCAAAAAGACAAAAGACGCCTCTGCAAAAGATATCAGATGAACAAGGCAATGTAGTCTGATGCTAAAACAGTCTATCTCGGAAATAACCGTTTTGAGAAAAATGTCTTTATATTTCAAATGTTTGAAGAACTTTCGCAGGGATATATTCCAAATTACTGATAGAATAAAACAAGGTAATTAAAATCTAGATAATTGATCTTTCTCTGCATATTCAATATTTGTTTTAAACAGTAACTTGTTTTGTGTAGATATACTGTTTTTCTACAATTTGAATATTGTGGATTTCATCTTCATATATGGTAAAAGGGTCCACCTACTTATATATTGTTACTCTTTTAAAATGCATTGGCAAACATGGACAAAAATGACCAGTTTTATCAGTTTGTATTAATCACGTCATTTGTATTTTGTACATGTTTGTCGATATCAATCTCAAATATTTTTTTCTCAAAACCGTGATTCTCAAGATAGACAGTTTAGTCGTGACAGACAATCTCGGTAAAAAACAGAAGTGATTTGATTCGAAGATCACTTTACTGTCAAAGAGCACTTGTGACAATTGGTTAAACTCAGGATAAAGAACGTTTTACTACAAAGCATGACATTAGAGAAAAGGGTATTAAGATAATTATTCAGAAATTATCTCCAAAATGAATTATGATGGGAAATTCCTGAGAGTAACATTATAAAGAGTATCCTTTTATTAGCCTACCCACAAAGTGCATTTACATCAAAACTCAAATTTGGGAGTTACAACGTTTTAACATCGGCGCAGGAAAGGAAGGCGCTATAAGATACGACATCTGACGTGTATAAACATAATTTGCAAGACATTAATAAGGACGGGTGTTTCATAAAAACATGATGAGCCTGGACATGTAATGGCAGCTCGAATTATGGATATAATGAGTGATAATGAAAATGCGCCAATGCGGAAGCGAGCAGGCATAATGTATGTTTACCAGCAAGACACTGCTGACAGGGCTATAATAAAGCAAATTAAGTTACCGATTTTTTTATGATAATGCCTTGAGTCAGATAAACGATTGTAATCTTGAGTTGCACGCCCTCAAACAAAGAGAAGGAAAAGAGTATTGTTGAGGGAAAAGGCGAAAACAAAATTATTATTATTATTATTTTACATGTGTTTTTGTTATTTTTGGAGAGGGAACTATCTATCTTTTAAATGAAAACATTCATTTTAGAGCTCCAGGGTAATTATGTAATAGTTAATTAACGATAATAATAAAGCTAGAGTAAAAATTTAAACATACCCTCCCGGGCTGCGTAAAAAGTATACCATCCCCCAGACATATGTCCCTGCCATAGGACATATTGATTTCACAAATCAACAATTATCCGTTAGTTGGGGTTAATGTCCTCAGTCTCACTTAAGTGTTTTTGACTTCACATGCTTTGGTAGCACATTTTACTCTATTCCAAGTTTCCAAAGAATACACACTGCATATTCCACCACTCCACAATCAAACCATACGTATATACCCTCCCTACTCAAAAGTATTGCAACATACACTATAACGCATTCATTTTGAGTTGAAGGGGTCTTTCTGTAATGATGTCCTAATGAAGTTTATTATTGGAAAATAACAAATTATTTGACAAGAAATCTATGAATATTATTTCTCCTTTCTTCTCGGAGACGAAGAGATTATCAAATACAGATGCACCCACGACAGAGGGGCTGGAACAAAACAAAAAATAGCATTTTTTCGCCTCCCTATAGGGGTGGGGTGCTAATTCACACTAGCATCGTAATTCGGTTTCATATTTGCCGTCAAACGGTTATGATGGTTTGGGAAGACTTCCTACTAACAAAAAAAAAACAATATGGTCCTTTGATGCGGTCTCAGAAAGATGGCACCACGCCGCGAAGACGGACGCGCCTCCTATCTTCATGACAGTTGTAAGGACGATACGCCCATATTTTAGACAAGACGTCTTCACGTTATTATTTCGTATTTTTTTTGTGAATTCTAAAGGCGGTTTACTACTGTAAACATCCTAAAATTTACTGTCATGCGACTTTTCAGTACATTGGATACAATAATGTGGAGAGAAGACCATCATCTTGAATTAGTAGCATTATTCTTTTATTTCACTATTTCACTGTCTTATGAAGATAGGAGGCGCTTTCTTCTTTGCGGCTCGGTGTCTCCTTTCTGAGACCGCATCAAAGGAGCATATTGATATTTTTGTTAGCAGGAAGTTTTTTTAAACCATCAACACCGTTTGACGGCAAATATGAAATCGAATTACGATGCTAGAGTGAATAAGCACCCAACCCCTACAGGGAGGCGAAAAATGTTAAATTTGTATGTTCCCGCCCCTCTGTCGTGGGTGCGTCTGCATTTGATAATCTCTCCGCCTTTGAGAAGAAAGGAGAAATTATATTCATTGATTTCTTTTCAAATAGTTTGTTATTTTCCAATAATAAACTTCATTAGGACATCATTACGGAAAGATGTAAAAATTTAAAAATAAAAAGATGTAAAATGTATGCGTTATAGTGTATGTTGCAATACTTTTGAGTAGGGAGGGTATATACGTTTGTTTTTTTGATTGTGGAGTGGTGGAATATGCAGTGTATATTCTTTGGAAACTTGGAATAGAGTAAAATGTGCTACCAAAGCATGTGAAGTCAAAAACACTGAAGCGAGACTGAAGACATTAAAGATAAATGACATGATTGTGGGTATAGTCCTCAACTTGGGCTGAAACTACTCTAGAATCAAGTAAACTATGCAAGGATTCTCCTGTGAAATCTTATAGTTAAACGTTGACTCATTCTAAAATAACTTATGTCAATATCCCTCGTGGTATTGCGTGGCTCGTTTATCTGGCCCAGACAAAATCAAAATACTAGTATGTTTATGCTTGATTCTACTTAAGTAAGCAAATTAGAGGCAAATCCTTTCAGCTGAAAGATCCATTCCAGCTAGTGTACAGTTGGTATATATTTCAACTGTTTTGGTTCTTGAGGCATTTTCAAGTGTTCCCAATCATGTCACTAACCTTTAACCCCAACTAACGGATAATTGTTGATTTGTGAAATCAATGTGTCCTATGGCAGGAACATATGTCTGGGGGATGGTATACTTTTTTTACGCAGCCCGTAAGTTGTCAATGTTACTCAGGATGATGAAGCCACTGCTCACCAAACTTTAATTCCAAAAGTAACTCGTACATGTAGGTGTCAGGTCGCAGTTTCTTGTGTCTTGTACCAAAAACATTTAAAACAGTGTCCAAAAGACCTAAATGAAATGCTCCTTCCACTCTTAAAAAATGAGGCGTTCGACCAGGGGCCATTTTCAAACAAAAGTGAACACGAGGGTAAAAATTAAAACTCGCAAGAAATCAATAGGCTTCAGAAACTAAATATCTTAGATGATAGTTTTTCATGAAAATTACAGAAAATAATTTATCATATGTCGTAACACAGTGAATTTAGTACAAGGGTGGGTATTTTTACATTTTGTCGTGTCACTCACGGCATGTAAGGGGGGACCATTTGCCAGAGAGAGGGAATGGTTGATTGTGACTACATATTATGTTAGATAGGTAATCTAATTATGCACATGTTTTAGGACTGATAGTATTCGTGGAGAACTACTTTGGAACAAATCCTACCATAACCGATAATGGTCAGACACCCATGTCCAAAATTTGTCGTGTCAACCACGCACCGTTTTTTTAATCATAATTATTTGTCCAATTGTAGAATTCAAATCAAACTGGTAATGACACATGCCAGTCCTACATTATACCTAATATGGTAGTCATCATCCATTCATAACCTCCAAATGGGAAGATTTGAGCCCTTAAGTCTCTCAAATTGTCGAAAATGATTGTTTGAAAATGACCCAGGGCCAGTACTTTATACTCCCTATACACCAGATCACGCTGTCTTAATTCCTGTTGCAATAGAAGTTCATCCAGACAGCTTGTAAGGTCTGGAATAGTCTCCCAGACAATGCAATGGGAACAATTTCTCCTACATGCCTCAAGTCTTCTGAGAGTCGTGTACTCGGGTTTATTCTGAAAAATTGCAATTCATAAATCGAGCGCCTCGTTTCCGCCATTGCTAGCGATGATTTATTGGGTTTATCATGTTTATAGTGAACCATTATTTGATTGATCTTCGGGATCATTGGTGTTTTGGTTGGCTATTATTCATAACTGCATCTTACAGTATCACTGCAAAAAGACCGATGTGAAATATGCAACACCAAGCTGGAATTAAATTTCCAGTGTTCATTCATGGTGTTACATTAACACCTATCGGTGTCACTTCAAAATCCAAACCTTTTTTTTCGGGGGTCAATTAGTTCCTGTAAATTCTTGTTTATGTTTAGCTTCAACAAGAAGAATAAGGACTTTCCATGTTTAAAAGAAAATGTGGAAAAATTTACACCAAATCAACACCGCTTCAGCTTAAATAGACCACCGCATCGACAGGTGCATACCGTGCTGGTGTTATACCATTGCAATTACCACCAGCGGTGTCAAGTCAACACCAGGCAGTGTCATTGTTGAATTAACACAAGCGCAGCGTCAGAAATATCACCAGTTGCAGTGTCAAATTAACACCAAGAAGTGCCAGGTGATTACTTTTCTACACCATCAAAGTGTGGTTTCAACACTTTCGGTGAGGTCCTCTATTGAGTTGGATCGGTGTTAGATTTAACACCCGATTAAACAATCGTGGTGTTAAATCTAACAACGCTCTTTTTGCAGTGTGTACTTAAAACGTTTCTAATACGTGTCTTTCGAACATAACCCAGGATACTATGGGTTAGTTTTTGTTCGTGTGACGAGAGGCTCTGTGAAAAGAGTTCACGGCTAACAGGGTCATATCAAACATAATTATCGTATTACTAAATCATTGACCCTACTGTTTTATCATAATACTGCATGGTCCTACCTGCTTTAGATTTATCCGAAGAACTAGCGGTACAGTACTTGCACAGCGGGTAGATGAGGTATACAGTCACATTAATCAATAATGAAAGTACACTGTCCCTCGCTAGTGGTCGTAATGAAATCTTAACAACTCGTTACTTTTTGCGTCATTCAACAATTTTTGTCCCCAAAACGTTTGTCCACCTCCGACAATAATAACCCTTAATGTGGAAAAGAGATTATTAGATCGACATGCATGTTAATATATATATTATCAGGGGGAGCACCCTGTTAGCAACTTATCGTAACCTTGCCTAATTTTGAGCGGTACTGGCATTATTAATAGGGATGTATGTAGAACATTATTGAAGGAAAAACCATACAGATTACCAAACGAAACATTAACCCGACGAATTGCGAGTTTCGGGCATTAACTACGCGCGATTTACGTTATAGGTCGACGAAGAAGTAGCATGGATGACGTGAAGCTAAATTGGTCTTTATAGCCAAAGTGTGCAGGTGTAATCATGCAAGGCACTAACTGCCAGTGACAACAATAACGAAATACTTGGCTTTATATAGTAGTACGATTATCAGCAGAAGCAATAGGAAGAGAAACAGTAGCAGCATCAGCATCAGCATCAGTAGTAGTAATAGCCCCGGGGGGGGGGGGCACTTAGTATAATTGTGTGATAAGTATGTGCCGCGGTTGAGACCCCATTTTCAGCCCAAATTTCCGTTCCAGAGCGTCTCAATTTCAGAAGTCACAGAAAAAAAATAATATTTCCAGTTCCAGAGACCCCCAAATTTGCCAATCCGCTTCTGATTTTTCGCTCGGCCGCGCCGCTTCGCGGCGCGGCCGAGCCAGAGCATTGCCATTTCAGCACGGCGCGCCAACGGCGCGACGGAACTTCGCCGCGGTGCAGTTCCAGAGCATAGCATTTTGAGGTTTTCTGAAGCCTTATAAGTTCCAGTTCCAGAGACCCCCATTTTTCGCTCAAGCCCGTTCCAGAGCCTCAGATTTTCGATTTCGGTGCGGCACATAGGTATCACTTTGTAAGTCGTGTACCCCCCCCCGTAGTAGTAGTAGTGGTAGTAGTAGTAGTAGTGGTGGTAGTAGTAGCAGTAGTAGTAGTAGTAGTAGTAGTAGTAGTAGTAGTAGTAGAAGTAGTAGTAGCAGCAGCATACAGTCATGGACAAAGTTTGGAATATGTTTTCAACCAAATGCACTTTTCAATCATATCAAGACAGGTTTCTTGTCCTGAAGCCAGGGACGTGGTGAAACGCGGGTGGGGGAGGGAGGGGCGATCAGGGAGTGGCGCGCGGCCAGCCTCCCTTTTTTTTATTTATTAAAATGACGGGAATTTTACTGTTTTCCAACAAGATCGCCCCCTATTGTTGTTAATTCGGGTAGTAAAAAAAAATGGGGGGGGGGCAAAAAAAAGTTTTTTGTCGCAGTCGGCCCCTGCCATCCGCTTGTCGGACGCTGTTTGGCTTGCATTTTGGCTAGTGGAAAAAAAATAAAAAAATTCCCGAGGAATTTCGCCCCTCCTAAAATTTTACCCTGTTCATTTGAACTTAGTAATGATTTGTCCTGCATGGGTGATTGATTATCATTCGTAAGAAATCTGCACTTTAAAACGGGCTACGCAAAGAAATAAAAATATTCCGAACTTTTGTCCAGGACTGCAGTAGTAGTCTTAAGGCCACCGCACACTACACGATTTTCGGTCGCACGACTGCCGACTTTGGATCTGAAATAAATCAGCGTGTACGAAATTTAAGCCCTTTTTTATTTCGGATCGAAAGTCGGCAGTCGTGCGACTGAAAATCGTGCAGTGTGCGGTGGCCTTTAGTTGTACCGTACACAACCTGTTTTTCTTTGTATTGTTTTCTCGGGCATTGTCGTTTCTCTTCTGTCCAGTATTATTTCGTACAATCCGTATACCAAGTAGTATTTTAGAGTAGAATGATATGAGAAAGAACGATTTGTGCGTGGAGGGGAATGAGATGGAGAAGCTGTTGCGCTGGAGCTAAACCATCCTCTCGGCCGCAAGAGCTAGGAGGCACGACGAGACGTTAGAGTAGACCAGAAATTTCCTTCGCCGCAGTGGATGACCTTGCCGTCGTCCGTGCTTTGACATGGCAGCTCTCACAAAGCTTGGCCGATAACCGTACCTTCCTGACGTTTGCATTCTAAATGTCTTCTGCTTGTTCGACTGGAGCTGGCTTAAATGCTAGGACAGGCCAATCCGAACATCTACTTTTGTGTTCACTTCACAGTGGATACTGGCTGTGGTAAGGACATCTCTAACTTCTGTCGCAAGACCACAAGTCGATCCTGCCCATTACCAAGAGAGCTTTGTTATTGGATTCTACGAGATAATTGTCACATGGGAGCAACTGTCCGGTGCAGATGCCCACAGTAGAGAGTCCTAGAAACTTCTAGAGACGGCCTCTGGTTTCTCGTAGGATGTAATACCAGCTAGCTCTACTGTAAGATCTGAGGTGATTACCAGGACATAATCATTCCGACTTTGGTAAAACAATTGTCCATGTACTTAGATGACGACCAGACAAGCCTTAGTGGTGTGGCTGGTAAGTTGTTGAGGTGATCATGTGTGAGAAGATCAAGGGGGGAGTGAGGAGTCGCGGCTTAATGGATAACTCGTTGTTGCTTAGTGGATAAGGCCGTGGCTTCCCGACTACAAGATCCCCGATTCGAATCCCTAAACAGCGTTTGTGTTCTTAGTGAAACACTTCCCCTGCATGACCTCTCGTCGCGTGGGTCCTGGAGAGGACTGGAAAGTCATTTCTGCACGTTCGACACGAGTCCGATGATCAGGGGGTAATGTGTTAAGTAGTGTGAGACACCATCGCACTGATACAAGACTATGAACCCTCACCTTGACCAATCGCCGTTGAAGGTCCAGGACAGTACGTCAGTTGTCTGGCAGAAGGGCTCTAGCATATGTTCCAGCAGAAGGGCCTTAATAGTAGATTTTCTTTCATTTGAGGAATATTAGCATATTTGATAATTGCGTTTAACTGAATGACAGACTGATCTAAAAATATCACACTGCTTTGATTCCATGTGAAAAGAGCCAATGGAGTTCAGTTAGAGACAATTTAGTGTAAAGGCCCTTCTGCCGGAAATATATGCTCGGGCCCTTTTGCCAGACAACCACAGAGTATCACCCTGAGCGGAATAGACTGCTGTCTAGACGAGATAACACTTGTGGTGTTTGAATTATTTTATATAATTGTTGCTTCCAAGTTCCTGATTGTATTCACTGTTCACTGCAGTTTGCCTGCTACTCTCTTTAAAATGTCCAGGAAAATTAAGACTGCTGTCTAGCGTGACCCCAAGATACTTTACAAGGAACTTTTGATTCCTTCTCGGCATATCACAGGAGATTTCATATTCAGAGGGTGACTCTACATGTTGTAATTATTGTCTTCAAGGAGTTGTGAAGAAGTCTACATGAAATACACCTGCATGACTTTCAGTTCGTCTGTCAGAATTCAGCTAATATTTCTCAAGGAAGTTTTCTGGTAAACAAGGGAGTGGTCGTTTGCGTATAAAGCAATCTTCCTGGCAAACGTTGGCGGTAAAGATCGCTTACCTCGTTAGTTGACGAAGAGACTTGTAGAGCAAAGAGGAGGCTCTGAAGGAGTCCATCGTCCATTGTTGTCCAGAGCTGTACTGATTCCCAAGTGAGACCCTGAAACTATGACTGCTAACTGGCTAATAATGGGCGTGAATCGGTGTATAATAGTTTGCATGTTGGATGACGGGTGTTAACAATAGCTGCCGCAGTCCTGGTCTCTCTAAGCCAATGAGAACAATTTATTAAAGTCCTATTATCTGAGCACAGGCACGTCTTACTGTTGGGCCAGGACATGATCTGCAATTTCTCCTACAAAAGACAAGAAAACACTGTGCAAAACTAACCTGCTTTTTTTTTTAATAAATGCAAGTGTATTTGATATGATATATTTCGCGATAACAACCAAAATAAACAAAACAACACTAACACAATCACATTTAATTTCAAAAACATCACATGGTATTTGTTTTCCTAGATGATCCTTTTTTTAGGATTACTATTTCAATTCTAGAATCGTTGCGGTGCACTGTGTACAT
Source organism: Eucidaris tribuloides (assembly GCA_001188425.1). NCBI lineage: Eukaryota > Metazoa > Echinodermata > Echinoidea > Cidaroida > Cidaridae > Eucidaris > Eucidaris tribuloides. Next base: position 45,014 of record JZLH01S0613376.1, read on the forward strand.
ATACGGTTGCTGTTCTTCACACTTTACCCTAATAAGCTTTCCGGGAGCTTTCATACACAGTGACAGTAGAATAGCGTTGACATCGCCTCACAGGAACTAAACGCTGAATTGCCTACCGTAAATGCAGTGGCGTAGTCAGGGGGATGGGGGAGGTAACCCCCCCCCCCCAGAGTTGGGAGGAGAAAAAAATATGATGTGAAACATGCACCAAATTGCACGATAAACACCATCAAAATGCAAAAAGCTCTCACCGTGAGAGGAGGGACACCCACAGTCCCCTCCTCACTCGTTCCCTCACACACTCCCCCCCCCCATCAAATCCTGGCTACGCCACTGCATATATGACTTTGGACGAGAATATCGCTGCGTTTCTAATTCATTGGGCGAAAGTGAGAAGACGTGTGTCTTAGCCAGCAGGGACAACTGGTTTCAGATGTCACAGATCAAAATGGAAAGAGGGGGCGAAACATTCGAA
>JZLH01S0613376.1:49508-71604 GCA_001188425.1 Eucidaris tribuloides
GATGTGCAAATCAATAACCCAATCTTTAAGTATGAGGTTACATTGTGGGTGTATGTTTAAGTATGAGGTTACATTGTGGGCGTATTTCGGCATTGTGGGGGTAAAAAATCGATACACTCACAATGTGTTTTTATACCTATTATGGAACTCCCACACTGCACATACAGGAACACCCCCAACAATGTAGCTCGTGTGTGTGTGTGTGTGTGTGTGTGTGTGTGTGTGTGTGTGTGTGTGTGTGTGTGTGTGTGTGTGTGTGTGTGTGTGTGTGTGTGTGTGTGTGTGTGTGTGTGTGTGTGTGTGTGTGTGTGTGTGTGTGTATGTGTGTGTATGTGTGTGTGTGTGTGTCTTTGTCTGTGTGTGTATGTGTGTCTGTGTGTATGTATGCGCGCGTGTGAGAGAGTGTGTGTGTATGCACGTATGTGAGAGTGTGAGTGTGTGTGTATGTATGTGTGTGTGTGTGTGTGTGTGTGTGTCTGTTTATGCCTTCGTGTGTGTGTGTGTGTCACTGATTTGTGCGTTTGTTAATGTGGGTTTATGTGCAGTTTTTTTTTTTACTGTGAACATCAGTGAACATCAGTAGATGGTCGATATGCGTCAAGGAGTGAAGCGTGTTAGTTTAAAAAAAAAAAACACCACGGATTAAATATGGGAATATGATATTAAAGAGCAGTATTGTGCCGATACCACAAGTTCCAAGACAAAAGCTACCAAAAAAATGTTGTCTTCCCATAGGGTTTGTACACTGGCCTCCGATCGAGGCCAAGGCCAAGGACTCCAAATAATTGGCCTTGAGGCCGGCCTCTGCGCGTCATTGAAAAAATGATAATGATCAAAGATGATTTCTGGCCACTGCAAAACGTTATCATATTGACAATATACACATTAATTCAGAGTTTATTCTGAAGGGATGATAATATGATAATGACAATTGTTCTTTTCATAATTGAATTTTGCTTTCCTTATTGTGATATTGAAAATGGTAATTTTTCTAGAGATGTTATTTTGGCGCACTAGCTATTCTTAGGGACTCCTGTACAAAGGTGAGGGAGAAAAATAATTATTACGATTGTTCAATTCAATTGTAAAAGAACGTAAAGGCACGTAAAAGAACCCACGCACTTTATCGAAAAGAGAAGGGTGAAAACCCGGTGTTGTGATCACAGTTCCATTAGCCTTTTGACATGGCCCTCTCGCTGTTATGGGCGAGCGAAGCGAGCCAGCCGAGCGCGGTAGCGCGCTGGCGCGCTCGGCTGGGTTCGCTTCGCTCGCCCGTAATACAGCGAGAGGGCCTTGTCAAAAGGCTACAGTTCCATATGCAGAAACTACCCGGGACTGGACTGGATGCCTGAGGGTAACAGTGATTAAGGTCGCTTTTCCTAGTCACTGTCATCCGAAATGATGACAAAGCAATAATAATAATAATAATAATAATAATAATAATAATAATAATAATAATAATAATAATAATAATAATAATAATAATAATAATAATAATTGTGCACAATGTACACTGATGCAACATTAGCGCGCAAAGTGATAAGGCTAACAATTCACGTTTCATCGTCTCTTACATCAATACACCTAGCATATTATTTAATTTATATCCACAAATGCATAAAAAACACCAATTACATTAAATATTAATTAATCAACCAATCATAATTGAAGAGCTTAATTCCAAAATAAATAAATAAATAAATAAATAAATAAATAAATAAATAAATAAATACACAAATAAATTAATAAATAAATAAATGATATAAATAAATTAATTAAAATTCCGGCAGAGAACAGACCATACTTTCAACTTCTGCTGATACGGTGGCTTGGTAGGGGGAACTTTGATTGTAACAACGCTTCCTTTTCTCCTCTAATCTAATATCTTACATGCTGTTTTTATTTTGACTGTAAGCTTTATTTTTTTACCTGCAACGCAAGGAAAAATTACTGTAGAGTCTTTTGGCAAAACAATACATCCTATTCCCTCACACACCTTCTTTGACAGCATTTTGAACAGAATTTACTGGGTTTTTTTTTTCTGGTGAACAAGGCTCACTGTGACATATTCCATCGATTAAAATACCAGACATCAAAATTTTAACGTGTAATGATAAAATGGTGCATCATTTCTTATTCTGAAAATCTATTACATGTGAGAGTACCCTTTCCAACAGCAATGAAACTACAATGCTGAAAACAGGAGATGGCGCTATCTTATTTTTCTATTCCATACTTGGGCAGGTTTTTGGTACTCTCAACTCTTTCTAATCCTTGTACTGTCCCAATACAACAAAAACATCATCAGCAACAACAACAATTACCACCACTACTACTACTACTACTACTACTACTACTACTACTGCTATTACTACTAATACTACTATTACCTGATTTCTACGGCTACTAATCAATTTCTTGTTCGCTCTATTGTAAATACAGAGAAAAAAGTATCACTGCTATTGTCTGATGTTTTGCTGCTATGTATTCCGTTGCTCATTACTACGTCATTTGTGTTGTTACATTTGCTGTTTGATATATTGTTTCGGTAATGGATTTCCATACGACGCTTATGTTCTAAGGGAGAACGTTTTAGAGAATAATCTGAGTGGTGCTGTCATTTTTTGATGAAAAAGTTCTCATCAGCAAATAAATCTGCTCTTGAAATTAGTGACGTATTAAAAAAAATACAAAATCAAACGCGGAGAAACAGGCTGATGACAGTACTAAATACTTAACTCAAGCACGATTAACTTGTGGAAATCAATTGATAAACATTGCTTGCGCGATGGCGAGTTAGGGGCAAAGAATATGAATGGGAAAAATTACAAGAATGATTGATTGATCAAATTGTATGGAACGACCACATTTTACGGTTATCCATAACACTCTGAATGTTTTATGACGATAGGATGTTAGAACTATTTTTCCCTGAAGCTAATTTTCTCGTATGTTTTTTATGCTTTTATCATGTTTATCGCGCGTTACTTAGATAACTGTATATAATGTTCCGGTCCGGTAAAGTTATGGATGTATTCAAAATTCAGTGCAAGTACTTGTAAAATAAATGACAAGGTAATTAATCAATCGATTGATCGGTCGATCGATTAATAGTGTACAGACAAAACAGATAAACCATGAAACAAACAAATGAATGAAAAGTTAATCAAAATGACCAATTAGATGTATTCAGGTATGAATTAATGAATTAAAAACTTACAGAGATTTACCTCTTCGCGAAAAAAAAAACCTTAATAAGACAAAGAGGGCTGGTCGATGGACATCACAGTCATTATTCTTGTATCACGCAACCCTAAAATGAATTTTTAAAGAATAATAGGAGTTTTTTGTGGACTGACTTTTGCCGGAATTCGGCAAATTTTGCTTTGCGTGCGTCTGATAGTGGCACGCGCGCAATCGATAGGTCTTCTATTGCACAACAAAAGATGATGCAATAACGCGGGTTTACAGCTGTTGCTGAAGTAAAGAAATGCATAAATGAAGATATTCATTTTTCTTTCTCGAGAATGACATGCACCATAGCTGTGTGAGTCTGTGTGTGTATGTGTATGTGTGTGATGTGTGTGTGTGTGTGTGTGTGTGTGTGTCGTGTGTGTGTGTGTAGTGTGTGTGTGATGTGTGTGTGTGTGTGTGATGTGGTGTGTGTGTGACTGGTGTGTTGTGTGTGTGTGTGTGTGTGTGTGTGTGTGGTGTGTGTGTGTGTGTGTGTGTGTGTGTGTGTGTGTGTGTGTGTGTGTGTGTGGGTGGTTTCGTGTGTGTTTGTGTGTTGGTGTGTGGTGATGTGGGTGGTGTGTGGGGTGGTGTGTGGGTGTGTGTGATATGTGTGTGTGTAGTGGATGTGTGTGTGTGACGGTGTGGCTGTTGTTGTGTGGGTTGGTGGGTGTGTGGGTGTGGTGTGATGTGTGTGTGTGTGTGTGTGTAGGTGTGTGTGTGTGTGTGTGGTGTGTGTGTGTGTGTGTGTGTGTTGTGTGTGATGTTGTGTTGTGATGTGGGTGGTGGCATGTGGTGTGTTGTGTGTGTGTTGTGTGTATCGGGGGGGGGGGCGCTTGTAGGAGTCAACAAAGGATAAGGCATATACCGTGTTTACAGTAAGGCGTCCTGTTTTTCCTGAAATAAAAACAAGGCGCAGAAAGAAACACTCATCTTTTGTCCATAACGAAATATGTTTAAAAGTATAAGAATTATGCTTTTGGAAGAAACCAGGTATGATAGATGAAGCGATATCTAGTTCTCAAATGGAACAGGTTAGGATTGCCACTCATGTCCCCCTGCCTACGCGGCATACGAACTTTCCCTAACGGACACTACAGCGTGTCCCAGAAAAAATGTCCCTCTCGTAGACAACCACATAATTACCAAAATCAAGTTTTATACTCAATTAAATTTACATATTCAGAAAGCACATTTAATTTTGAAGTTCCTGTAAATATTTCAAAGGTCTCGCTTCATTGGTTTTCAATATACAGGCTCTTATGTAACAGCAGTGCTTTCCGGCCCATTCAAAGTTTACTCAAAAGAAATGCACACAGACATACCATGCATTATTCCATGCTTCACTTTCATGTCAATAACAGTGTTCTTGTTGTTATTAAGTAACTAAAGTCAAGTTCATTCACTTTTTAAAATGAAAAAATAATCAAAATGCAGTTCCACTGGTCATGTTTGCTTATATAGGATGTGTTCCATTTAAAGTTTGTCATTCAATGTCCAGCTTGTAAACCTTTATTGTTCTCCTTCACATCCTTCCACCTGATAACCATTCAGGTTGACGCATTGATGAAGCACTGCAAACTTGGAATGGACTGAAAAGCACTGCTGTTACATAATGGACTGTGCATTCAAAACCAATGAATTTTTCACAGAAGTTAGAAAATATAATGAGCTTTCTCAATATGTAAACTTAATTGAGTTTAAAACCAGGTTTTGGTAATTATTCTCATGTCTACGAGAGGGACTTTTTTCTGGAACACGCTGTACTCTTCACATACGAAAGAAAGTTTTCCCCTACAAAAATCCACTTTTCACATATGAAACTAAGTTTACCCCTGCAAAATAACATGAACAAAGGAAAGAAATAAATGTTCATTAAGAAAGTTGACGTTAACAGTTTGCGTTTTATACGGTTTTTGCTCCTGGGAAGCGACGAACTGGGACAATGGAATTACCCAAATAATGTCTACTAACGAATATGACTGTACGGGAGTTCTATAAAATCCTATGCGGACATAAGAATAATTTTTCGAAATTTGTTAGAATAAAATTCAGATACATCAAAAACCCCTACTTTCCCCTACGGAAGGCCATTTTCCCAGTAGGTATCCACTACAACCTGCGGTTGGGTAAAATCGGCTACGGTAGGGGGTTTCCCCTATGAGTGCCATCCTTGCCTATTATATCCAAACGTTATTACTATTTTTATCATGACTACGCGAAACATAACACAGCCGTTTGTATCAGAAGTCGGAACCATGCATATAGCGGGCCTCATCCTTCCCCACCCCTCCCTCTCCAACTACCTTCTATTCATACACAAATAGGTAGTGTTATGACCACAATACCCTCTTTAAAAATAACATCATTACTTTTGTTCTGTGGACAATAGTCCTGTCCTCCCCTTTTATTGTCGGTCTCACTTTTAATCGATTCGAACGGGCGTAAAATCTTGTACACGACCAATTACCTTCTTGTGAGGTAATTGTTCATCGATCGATCGAACGATCGATCCAAACTCTCTAACGGGGTTAGTCCGCTTTTAAAGAGCTTGTCCATGATTAGGTAAAAGTCGGAGGATGGCCTTTTATTATTGGATTGTTGCATTGTTCACAGTTTTCAATGGTATCTATTATGGGCGTTCATTCGATACAGTATTTGGGTCGATAGAAAAGAACTAATCCTATCACGCCTTCAGGCAGACACGCTTTAAACAGTAAAGAGTTGTAAATAACTTGTCAGTGGGTACAGCTTGGACATATTTACTGTACACGGGGATATATCAGTACATTTTTGTGCCGTTGTTTTACAGGCTCAGGGGGATAGACCGAAAAACACCGGGGAGTCGTTTGAAAAGGATTTTTAATAGAACAAACGCGGGCAATTTAGTTCTGAAGAATAGGGAGCTAAGTGATTCTAATTTCCTTTTTTGTATTAATAAATTAACTCTATCATCCTCCGAAAAATACAGTCACAGAATAGAGCCTTCTTCAGGAATTCATACAGAACGGTAAGTTTGACGTTCTTAAATAATTAGTCCAAACTACATTTTGCAGGTTTATCACTCCTATTAAAGGTTGTACATTTACCTCATTCTGAAAACTATTATCTCTTTTGTATTATCATGTATACTTTATGCCATACTGCAGTTTTATGTTGGATGCCGCTATTGTGTTCATCTGTAAAAGGCAATATTGGTTTGGGTGAATGTTGAAGAGTGAAATTGTCTTATATTGTGATTGTTAGATAGATCTAGTCATCATTTCATAAATGCCCTGAAAATTATGTCTGGAACGCTTCCATTTTTTGAGAAAGTGATAAAAAAAATTGGAGAGCCCTGACCTTTTGTGTCATAGAAAATGTTTGCCCCCCCCCCCTCCGATAATTTGAAAATCACACCATGCTATTATAAACATTCGTTTTTTTATTTGGTTTAGTGTTATTTTCTGATGTCTGGGTGACAATACTTTATAAAAGATTAATGAAAACATTTTCTGATTAACCGACATTATAATTAGGCTTTAAATTGTTGTGATTTCCTGTTATACAGCGTCAACAACATGCCCCTTGACAAAAGGGCATAACTGAATTTTTTTTTTTTGTCCAAAAATTGAGTTTTATAGTGTGGGGACTCAGTACGATATGTAAACATGCCAGAGACAAAAATGTTAATTATAGGTGTCAGCTTTCTTTCATAATCCGCTTGTTAAAAGGACACTGAGTAGGGTTTTAAGGCTTTGAACAAAATACATTTTGTTCAATATCTCAAAAACATCACTGGATTTGTGCACATTCCTTTAAAAAATTCAAATGAAAATTGTTAAAGATAAAACTGTTGACCTAAGAGGTTGTATATATGTTTTAACATTGCTTTATATCGACTACAATGACACGCTGGAAAAAATAGTAATTACTGCAAAATACTATTTTGTCCTTTAGGGAAGACTACAGACTGCAACTAATGAGCAGAAGAAGACGTGGAGTTAAACCATAGGCTTCGGAGAACAGTCACAGCGGACAACGCCTCTTGTATCCACTGGGGAGTAATTAAATGTGAGAAAGAAGCCATATCGCTCGCCTGGAACTGTCCATTACAATCCTCTAACATGACACTGACAACCACAGGCATCTTCTCTGACAGTAAGATGGCGATTAGTGTTAGATCGAGAGCAACAATTCTCACTTTACCAGGCAGCAACTAGCCCATGGTTGTCTCACCAAAAGTGTACATCGCAGAGTAATGCGGAAGGTCTAGTGCTGTCGTCGATAGAAATTCAAATTTATCGAATGAACTTCGTTAGGTAAAGTACTTAGCCAATAGGCATAGAATGAGAAGAACAATGATTCAAGGATGACGGGTATAAGGTCGAAAGGTGACGGTGAACTTGTCAGTCCTCCTGCTGACAGGGGTAGGGTCAGCGCTGGTGCCATGACTGACAGGGGAAGACGGACGTTTATTACGCAGCAGCCACACCCAGGAGTGAAGGGTGTGCGTGCGATCAATAATCTGGTGAAAGTGGTTGGTGAAAATAAACCAGTTTACGTTTGGACGCGTGAAAGTAAAACTAAGGTAAGAGCTAATGATTTGAATTGTTTTATTCTTATAACCTTTCTAATATTTTACGCCATATTTGATCCTGAGTATAGAATGGTACAACTTCTCATTTTCTTACTACTACCAATACTATTACTACTACGACGACGACGACCCCGATGACGACGCCGATGACGACTGCGATGACGAGGAGAAGGTGAAGGGAGGAGGATGGTGATGTAAATGTAATCACCACCGCCACCATCACCACCCTCGTCACCCCCCTCCTCCTCCTCATCTTCCTCATCCTCATCCTCATCGTCATCGTCATCACAGTCATTATTGTCACTTTCATCACGTCTTCCAGATTATATGATATTACATATAAGCAGTGACCTTTCAATCAGTCAACCAAAAACGCGCATAATGTTATGTTTCATGGCTTAAGCTACTGTCACACTGTGCCGTCTAACGATTCCGTCTGCCTCCGTCTAAAATGTTTACCTCAGACGGTGTCAGACGGTGGCAAATGGAATACAATAGAAGGGAACAGAACGGAAAAGCACCGTCTGTCAACGTCTAGATACGTTTGTAATCCAGTTGAAAAACGAATTAAAAGGTCCAATAAACGTTTAATAAACGTAATGACGTTCGTTTTTCAGAACGGAATCGTTCAAGACGGCGAAGTGAGGCAGTAGCTTTAGATAGGATTGTGTCTGAAATCGAACGCGTATACGTTTATTAAAAACGTTATGGACTTTTTAATTCGTTTTCACTGATTGAACAAACATCTAGTAACGTTGGCAGACGGTGTTATCAGTATTCCATTCTGTTCTATTCTATTCTATTTTATTCCATTTGCCACCGTCTGACACCGTCTGAGGTAAATATTTTAGACAGAGGCAGACGGAATCGTTAGACGGTGCAGTGTGGCACAGCCTTTAATAAACACATCAGAATTGAGCATTCACTTGGGAATGCCTGATTGATTATGCAATAATGAAATACAGGAAGATTAACGATCTTATTCCGTCATTTGAATATTATTTAATAACTTTATGTTCTTAATTTCTTCCCTAAACAGCAGGACAGCGTGAATTGCCGCTCAAACCAAAATTTGCACCAGAAAACGACCGATGGAGTCCGCGACGTGTGAAAACAGTGCCCAAAAGTGCCATTCGGCCAGTCAGTTCGTCCATTAGCAGCTTGAAAGAAAGGCAAAATCGACGCGACGATTTCTACGAGGAACTTGGTTCAACACTTTCCAATTTAACTCACGATCTGACTAACATCATAGACCACGATCAGTATCAAACACGTTCTAGATCCAAGACAGAGGACGTTGGCCATGTTCATGCGTCGCGGACACGCTGCGAAGAAAATTTTGGAACCAGTTCAGGAAGAACAGGTGTTCCTGAAGAACTTAGTAAAGATTTAAGGTCTGTTCACCCTGGCCATTTCAATAATGGCCACCGTGACCACACACCAGTTACAAACTCTTCAAATGGAGCAGTTGATCATCAATTGTGTGTTATTCCGGATGTTAAAGAAACGTCACCGTTTCTTGCTCATTCTGAAGAGAAACCTGAAGAGCACTCGAGCAGTAGTGAAGGTGCAGACAATCGTGAAAATAGAAGTGACAATGGACAGTCAATTCGAGTACCACTAATTGAAATTTGTGGTACCAGCAAACCTGTACACGAATTAGACTGCACTGTAGATGAGGATGAGGGCGATATTGAGGATGAAACCACGGGAGATGAAAGAAGGAACGATATCTGTAAAGATCATGCTCAATACGGCACACAAAGTAACAACAAAAATCCATTGCAGGGTGGGCAGTATCAATATACCTCCCCGGGAACTACTGGGACGCAAGGTCCCAATTGTGCCACCCGTCTTACCCGGCCCGTTTCCGCGCGCGCTACGACGGAACATCGTCTCCGGGAACGGAAGGAGGCGGTGCTGGGTGGTATGAAGGCCCAACTGCACGAAAGGCTGAGGGCGAGGCGGGACCAATCCGTGACCGGCGACGACGTGTTCCAAAGACAACTCAAAAGCAGCTTCTGGACTTCTGAGGTTCTTTACCACCAGTGGGGAAATGATTTACTGGCCATGTAAGTAATGAAACGTGTCGGTGTCAATCCTGTGTTTTGCTTTTATTTGGTTTCGTTGGCTTGTTTGCCCAGCACTACTCCCTTCACTTCCTGGTCGAGTGGGCGCATGCACGTACCCATTTTCTCGGCCCTGTTTTTCGAAAGAAGTTCTCCTGAGAAATTCTGAAATAGGGGATAGCTTTCGTAGAATACCTGCTGAATACGTGCTTGGTAGCAAAACCTAGGAAGCTAGATAAGGGAAGAAACTTCCGTAAGTCCTCTGATACGACTCGGGCCCGAAATAGGGATCCTGTATGTTTTGCAAAAAATACCAGGGAAGTATCCCAGATAAGGAATGAAAAAATGCACCATTACCCGATGTACGCGGTGTTATTTCTAGGTATGAGCACTAGCATAAACGACTTTCTGTTTGCTTGTGTCGTTTCCGTTTCAGGATCAGTTTGCAAATAAAGCAAATTAATGCAACACAACTTCTAAAAACTCACTTGTTTCAAAAGTAAAATTGCTTCTTTAAGTAGTTTTAATTCACATTCAATTGTATATTGATCTCATCTTGCATGTCTTGCTAGATATTGGTTTTTAATTGTTTCGTTTTGGTTCGTTATTATTCTTGTATTTTGTATTTCGTTGCAAATGGGTGAGCGCATTGTACCTTTTATGAAAAGACGCTATATTATTTAGTGGTTATTACTGTCGTAGACCTTTAAAGTCATGTTCGTGTATTTAAAAACACCATACAAGAAGAAAATTCGAAAGTGCATTTTTTTTCTTTTTAATATCATATATTTTTTTCATTAGGCGAAATAAGTGGAAAGGCAATTCATCTGAAGAGTTCATTCAGTCTAGTAGCGAGGATGGTTTTGAGAGTACGCGACTCAGAACCAGGCGAAAGGCGATCTCCATTCAACGAGACAGACGACGTACGCCGCTATCGATAGAAACACTCAGGTAATTAGGAGCATTGTTTTATTTGAATAAAAAAAATGAGTGCTGATGGTAGCAATCTATTTGGATTGGCTAAGTTTTGTTTTTCATAGCATGTAAACAGAAACATTCTTGTTGAGATAAGTAGATATATAACAATGTATGATTTGAACAATGAGTCAATTCATTCTAACAACCAATCAAATTTTTTCCGATAACAAACAGACAAATAGATAGAGAAAAACAGCAAAAAGAAAGAGTAAACAAAACGATAACTGAAATCAAATGAATGAATAAATGCAATAATAAGTAAGTAGTTTACAAAAGTCGGTGGTCTATGTACCAAGTACAATCATTTTCCAAACAAAAAGAAAAAGTTACATAAAATATAACTGCTGTGCCCTCTTAATCAGTCCGAACGTCTGTAAGTTCAGTTGTGGCTTGGTAAAATTAGTTTTCTCTCCCCCTAACAGGTGCTCGACAATAATTAATTTTCAGATTATACAGCCCGTGTAAATATATTCTTGTAATTGTATAACTTTCAAAGCGAGTCTGCCTACCATTAACCATTTTAAGATGAACTCTGATCATCACATGAAAAAACACATTCTTATACATGTAAAGTGCTATGAAGAACCTTAATATGTTTTTTTTTCTTTTTCTTTTATTTCTTCTTCTTACGTCTCCTCTGACATCTTCTTTTTCCTCCTCCTCCTACCTCTTCCTCTCTCCTTCTCTTCTACCCTCTTCTTCTTCTTTCTCTCTTTTCTTCTCTTTCTTCTTATCTTTTTTTTATTTTCCCTTTTCATTCTTCTAATAAGTGTTAATAGGTTGATAAGTCCTACATGCTCTTGAATTGTACGCGTGTCATCTGAAAATATAGCATTTGTCAATTAGGAGTGATGTCAACCGTGGGTTCAGTATAATTTCTTTGCTTAGCGGTTTCAACCCATATTTAACAATCATGCCCCATTCCAGCGCACATTAAGAACATAATGTTTGTCCCTATTTTCTCATAATAGCATGTATCCTGTCTTGGCCGATGGAGCACATGACCGGCGTGAAACCTCTAGGCGGCGCTCTTCCGGTATGCAAAGGCAAGACAGCACGCCGTTGAGACTTGGAATGAACGAATGCCCTGATTTACGACGATTACGAGTAGGTGTATACTACTACTACTACTACTACTAATGGTAATGAACAATACATTTGTTATTTACCCAGGGAAGCCACTTCAGTCAGATAGACTGTTCTCCCAGTGGGCCCTGCATAACATAACTGTTATTATTACCATTCTCGAAAAGACTGATCGTTTCGTTGGTTAAATGATTTATTATGCCATTTTATATCCATTTCCATTTTTAATCATTAACTGTTGTTTTCTTACCCAGCTGAGGGCGCTGTTTAAGGACACCATAATCAAGATCGTTCGCATTGCTCGGGTCATGATCCGGATGATAAACGCGTCCAAGGCGAGTACCATTTCTGGTCTGCTGGCATCCCTCCATTCTGGTTCTCCGACGACCCCAAGAAATTCAGCAAGGAACGTTACTCCAGGAAATATGCTGTAAGGAGTGCCCATATCGCTGTAGACTTGATGCGAGTTTCTCTTTGATCTTACCAAATTACAACACCCACAGCCAAACAAAACTTGATATTTCTATCCCGAAAATTGAGGTTCAAACGCTCGATCGGGGTGGGGGTGAGGGGGGGGGGGAGTAGAGCGATAATGCACACATAACAAAACTGTCTACTTTCTTTTTCATGTCTGCTGGAAGCAAAAATGGATTCGTTTTATTTCCATCTTGATACGTTTTGCCTCACTGATCAACGTCCTCTAGCGTCCGATGCAAACAGTGCAGCGTTGTAGACAATGTGATTTCACAAAAACAGTGATAAATAAATTGAATTCTCATTTAACCAAAGAGCACGTTCACCCGAATAATCGTTGATGCTTTATCCATCATTGGACCCTTCATCCTTCATGTCCTATACGATTTGAGAGTTCACCCACCGTACAAAGTCAAAAATAAATCTTCACGTCTCTATAATATAGTCAATGGGAATTTGACCTCAGTTTCAAAAATTTCCTCTCACAATATTAATGATAGTAATCGTAATGAAACGACAACAATTAAATGTTTGACTTTATTTTTCGTACTTGATTTTAGGAGTATTGCGTCTTAAATCGATTCGAGGGCTAATTCAAATCTTGCCATTTTTAATCGTATTCGTAGAACCTCCACGTACCACTCTGGGCTAAGCTCATCGTAATGAAGGAACCGTGGGAGCGCACCCCGGAAGAAATTGTCCGCCTGTACGGGGTCATGCGGAACATGAGGAGCTTTGAAAAGTTTACGCGCAGAATGAGAATGGAAATTTGCCGTGCTGCAAGATACAACAAGTAAGACTGCATTACATCTGAAGGTTGCTCTCCCGGAGCCAATATCTTTTCTTTACGATTTTTGTTGTTGCTTACTTTGACTTTATTTTGGATGGAATAAACTGCTGTGTGAGAAGTGCAAAAGCAATACGAATTTGGGTACTCGAACTCACACTGCCGCAAAATTTAGGTTCAGGACAGTGCTTTATCCACTCAACTGCTCAAGCCATATGAGACTGTGGCGCAATGGTTGTGCTGCAACCGCCTGAAATGGCGCTCTCCATCGTTACGAACAAAAAGTTCGCTGGAAAAGATATGACCCCGTGGGTTGGTCCCCTTTTTGGGGTAGACACATCTTAATTGCTCATAGTACCTAATGCTATCGTTATCATAATTAGTGATAGTATAAGTAGCAAAACAGTGTATTTAACCTGTCACAGCGATAAAGTCACAAAAATGAGGTATTAAGTTTGGGTAGTAATTGTTCTATCAGTAGATGTAAAAGTAGAGTAAAGGAAGTTAGTACAAGTAGTACTAATAACAATTGTTGTAAAAGTAGAGGCAACAGTAAAGGAAGTTAGTACAAGTAGTACTAATAACAATTGTTATAGTATCAGTATTTCATCATCATAGTATTAGAAGTAGTACATGTACATTACAGTGGTAATTGTAGTATCAGTATGAATAAATGTGGTAACTGAAGTAATAGTAGTAGTTCTTGTAGTAGCAGTAGTAGTAGTAATAGTAGTATAGAGTTGGAGGGGGAGTAGTGGTAGTGGTAGTAGTAGCAGTAGACAGAAGACAGTAGCAGTAGCAGTAGTATAGGCCTAGTAGTAGTAGTAGTAGTAGTAGTAGTAGTAGTAGAAGTAATACTAGTGATAGTAGAAGTAGTCGAAGTAGTAGTAGTAATAGTGGTAGAAATAGTTGTAGTAGTAGTAGTAGTAGTAGTAGTAGTAGTAGTAGTAGAAGTAGTAGTAGTAATAGTAGAAATAGTACTAGTAGTAGTAGTAGTAGTAGTAGTAGTAGTAGTAGAGCAGTAGTAGTAGTAGTAGCAGCAGTAGTAGAAGTAGTAGTAGAATAGCAGTAGTAGTAGTGGTAGTAGTAGTAGTAGTAGTAGTAGTAGTAGTAGTAGTAGTAGAAGTGGATGAAGTACATGATGTAGTAGTGTACTATCATCATCTTCATCATCATCATCATCATCATCATCATCATCATCATCATCATCATCATCATCATCGATGTCTTTATCCCCCAGATGCGATAAAGGTCGTGTCATCGTCAGGCAAGGTCACGTGGGTTACAACTTCTACTTTATCTTTTCGGGCTCCGTCTTTGTCCAGCTGGATGTGCGGGACGAGAAGACCGGTGTTATGACGACTAGCAACGTGAATACCATGGGGCGTGGCACTTGCTTTGGGGTGAGACCATTAATTCAAACTATTCGGGGAATGTAGCTAGAACCCGGGAAGGGGAGGGGGGGGGGGGCTGTCATTTCAAGGTGTATACCATGCGTATGTGAATTAAACATGTAGAAGGGTCGGTTTTTTTTACGGACGGGTACAGTGAAAAGGGTATCAGAATCACCAAAATAAGGCCGAAAAAGCTTTCTTGAAGTCTTTAGAGACTTGAGTTCTTGTTTAGGGTATTCTGAGATCGACGGATAATTGCTTGTTTAGGGACTATTTTGAAAGTCCATACACGAGCATACACACCTTGACATTGCCGCCCCCCCCCCCCCCCGGGCGGCGAGAGAAGAGTAAAACGTGATCTGTTTTCATAGAAATGTCTTTATATTGCCAACAGTTGGAATAGAATAGCGCCAACTCTAGAGTCAAATAACTTATGCTTCCCTCCGGCAATATTTTGTTTGCAGCACAGATTGGGAATATGTTTCTTATAGGCGTCTTCAAGATTGGGTTTCACTTTTTTTGTAAGCTTGGCCTAACGAAATATACCTCTTCTCCAATCTGATGATAGAAGAAGACAAAGAAGGAGATGGAGGGGAAGAAGAAGAAGAAGAAGAAATAGTAGAAGAAGAGCAACAACAGCAACAACAAGAACAAAAAGAAAAGGGAACAGGAGGTGGAGAAGAAGGAACAGAAGCAGATTAAAATGATTGGGAATATTTCTTATAGACGTCTTTAAGATTGGGTTTTTACATTTTTTTGTAAGCTTCGCCTAACGAAATAAACCTCTTCTCCAATCTAATGATAGAAGAAGACGAAGAAGGAGATGGAGGGGAAGAAGAAGAAGAAGAAGAAGAAGAAGAAGAAGAAGAAGAAGAAGAAAGAAGAAGGAGAAGAAGAACGAGAAGAAGGAGAAGAAGAAGAAGAAGAGGAAGAAGTAGAAGAAGAAGAAGAAGAAAAAGAAAAAGAAAAAGAAAAAGAAAAAGAAAAAATAAGGAAGAAGAATAAGAAGAAGAAGAAAGAAGAAGGAGAAGAAGAACGAGAAGAAGAAGAAGAAGAAGAAGAAGAAGAAGAAGAAGAAGAGGAAGAAGTAGAAGAAGAAGAAGAAGAAGAAGAAGAAAAGAAAGAAAAAATAAAGAAGAAGAAGAAGAAAGAAGAAGAAGAAGAAGAAGAAGAAGAAGAAGAAGAAGAAGAAGAAGAAGAAGAGCAACAACAGCAACAACAAGAACAAAAAGAAAAGGGAACAGGAGGAGGAGAAGAAGGAACAGAAGAAGATTAAGATGATTGAGTATGAAAGATGTGGTGCAAGCTGGATTCGAACCACTGAGTTTGATATTTGCAGACTAGCTCTCTAGCCATTGAGGTTGCTGAGATTTGGCGAAAGCAATTTAGATTTTGATTTGCTTTTCACTGTGGGTAACATGTGTGTTACGGTCTTTATAATCATACAACGCAATCATGACGTTTAATAGTATTCAGCCTTTCAGAAGCACGTTTTAGTTTTTTATGGGTCCAGCATTATTCAATGGGCAAAATATTTTGTTTGCCCATTGCATTCATTCTACAATGTACACAAGTTGCTAGTTATTTTTCAGTGTTGGGCGTATGTGGTCCGCATAGCTCTGCGTTGGACCACATACGTTGTAGGTGTCGTGCCTACAGCGTTAGCACCCGTTATCGTTTGTGCCTCAAATAATAATAATATCTCCCGAAAATACAACGGATGGGGTCCCCATAGTCAACATAGTCAAGACAGACGACCGCATTTTTCCTCCTCAAATTGGTACCCCATACTTCATGAATGCATAATTTTTGAATATTTACCTTACATAAGAGTAGTTTGATTTCAATGAAAACATAAAGATAAAATGCATTTGTTCAAATCCGACCTCCCCGGTAAATCCTCAGAAAAATACCAGCATCATAAAATAACTATTTGTAGAAAAAGGCAGTTTGGATATTAGTACTTCATTAGGCATTTGCGGCTTGATATTTGCGATGAACTGATCATTTCAATGAATATTTAATTAACCGTTTTCCTCTCTTCGAAGAAACCGTATTAATTTCAGAAACTTTGTCAACAGAAGGAAAAAGAATTGTAATTACACACAAAAAAATGATTTGTTAAAGGGCGTTGTCTAAGGTGCAAATCGATACGCCCAACCCCCACCCCCCCCCGAAAAAAAATAGAAAATAAACCCAAAACAGACTACCAAGTGGAAGGAATAACTTCTTAGGTGCAAATCGATGCAACCAAACACACACACAGACACACAGATACTAGTACATACATACATACACACCCACATACAAAAACAAACATACACACATACATACATACGAACAGATACACACATACACACACATACACACATACACACACCACACATACACATACACACACCCACATATACACATATACACATATACACACACACACATACACACATACACACACCACACATACACATACACACACCCACATATACACATATACACATATACACACACACGCACACGTACACATACACACACACATTCACACACACAGACAGACACAAACAAATACACACAGACACACAGACACATACACTTACACATACACATACACACATACACACGCACACAGACACACACACAAGCACCCAGACACACATACGCATACACACACATACACACACACATTTCCATATGCACACACACACACATACACATGCAATACTCACACAAACACACACACACGCGCACACACACAAGACAAACAAACCAACAACAAGAAGATCATCTGGTTGGCAATTTCGATGTTCTCATCATCCTTATTTCTAGGATACAATTGATGAGACAACCCCTAACAAAAACAAGCAAACAAACAAACATACACACAAACAAAAGATATCATTAGATTGCAGTCGATCTGTTCTCTCATTATCTTTATCCATTGGGGGAGGGTGGGGTCGTGTTTGAACCCCCCCCCCTCCCGGGGGGTGGTACTTGCCTTGTAAGGTATAAACGGGAGAGTGCCGCTCTGATAGGTGACTTTTTCGCAAAAAAAAATCCTTAAACATAGGTATAGTTTCTGGGAAAAACAATCCTTAAACATGGGTCATGATTTTGAAATTCTACGATTTACACTAAATATTTTCGCCTATTTCATCGTTAAAATGAAAAATTCAATTTTTCTTAATAAAAAAACCCTTAATAATACTGGTAGCATTTTCCGCCAAACAGCAGCACAACACCCCCGTCGGAACCAAATCTAAGTACGGGGGGGGGGGGTTTGAACACCCAAATCACCCCCTCCTCGGTACGCCCATGATGGGTGTTAACTCAAAGGTTAAAGATAAATGACACGATTGGGGTGCAGCCCTCAACTTGGGGTGAAAGTATTCTAGAATCAAGTAAACTGTATAAGGATTCTTCTGTGAAAATTTGGTAGTCAAAAGTTGACTCGTTCTAAAATAACTTTCATCAGTGTGCCTTGTGACAGACAAATCTGCTATGTAGCGTTTTATGGGAAGTATTTGTATTGGGGCTCGAGAGAAACAAAACGCACTATTTTCATGCTCGATTCAGGTCAAGTAAACACATTCAAGATAAATTCATCCAGCTACGAAATGCACTTTAGCTCATGATATATGTTTCACCCAGTTTGGTTAAAGAGACATTTTTGTTTCTCCCAATCATGTCACTGACCTTTAAGTATTTTAACCAACTTTTCTTTCCGGAAGGAACTGGCATTGTTGGGCGATGGACGAAGGACGGCGTCCGTGATTTGTCGAGAGCCTACAGAAATCTTCGAAATCGAGAAGGAAACCTTCTTGGAAGTGTGCCCCGACATCTTCGACAACGAGCTGATGGAGAAAATACAAGTCACTCTGTAAGTGTTTACTCTTTAACCCGCTAGAGACTAGTTACGAGATATCTCGTATTGTTGTCTATAGAGATTGCGTATTATATAAGTTTCGAATCGTCTCCAACGGATTAAAGGCACTGTATAACAATGTTTCCAGTTTAAAACATCTGAGCTACATGATTCCCCATGCTACTAGTGTCTTTGATACAGTCTAAAAATGAAGCCCTGAAAACATTGCAGTGTAAAACAATCATTAAGTGCTTTAAAAAGTAAAAATCATTGAGAGACCATTCCAGCTTCCCCCCATAGACTGCTGTGTTGCAGAATTTCCTATCGCCCGATAGGAAATTAATGTGCCAATTTGTATCCGCACATATTGTACTAGTGACAGCATAACAGTCCAAACTTTTGTGTTCTAGGGTGTTTATTTGTCCATTCAAACACTGTCAAATATGTCAGGTAGCGAAGTTCAACAATTTTTTAAACGGGTCTTCCACAGTGTTATATAGTGTCTTTAAAAACTCGGGTGTTAGATATGATACCAAGGTTATAGTGTAAGTATCAGATGGGTTAAACTTTAACACTTTTGGTGTTCAGAAGGATACCCTTGGTATAACAGGTAGTCTTTTCGGTGTTGAAATCAGACACGGGGTGTAAAAAAAAATTGTATACTTTATCTGGTATTTATATTGTTAAACATAAAGTTTGTGTTAAATTTAACACTCCATGTTTGCAATGACGCGTTCGGTGATTATTTATTTTACACCCCTGTGATTTTACTATCACACTTCAGAAAAAAAAAATGTTCGTTTCAGAACCAGTTTTGCCACAATAGCAGAACCACGTTAGCAAAACTATTGTCGGGTGCTAATGAACTTTTTGACCAGCAATTAGTTATTGTCAGCAGAGTTTCGGACAAATTGCTGCTCATAGGCCTCATAGGCACCTTTCCTATTTCAAAATTGTTCTGATAAGCACCAACATTGGTGGTTGCTATTGTTGGTTAGTTGGTTAGTCCTTAATAATGACACATTTAATGTACACGTTTACCTGCTGCTGACATTAAATCCTTTGGACTGCAGGGCATTGACCAAATAACGCTCTAGAAAAAAAAAAGTTCCGTAGTCTCCAGATTGGTATTGAAAAATATCATCACAAATTTGATTAAGATGAAGTTGCTGATAAGAAAACACATTTGTTCTCCGGGGAGGGGGGGGGGGGTTGCACATGGATGAGATAATCGACTAATTAGTGAGGCAAGTTCTTAGTCCCATACGTAGAAGAAGGAATCACCGTCAATAGCGATTTCACAGAGACGAACATTAGTCACTAGATCAGTCTTTACAGCTATGTTATTAATAATTATTAAGGCCTGTGGCTGTACATTATACACAACAGAACGCACAGGTGAAGGACTCTTTTCAATGAATTTAAAAAAAGCCATTCACGCACTTTTCCGTTACTTATAGAATGGTTGCGCCTCACCGAAATTCCTATTCAGTATTCAAACATCTCGTATTCACAGAAGCGTTGTGACTTCATAGGTTTTCAAGCACTCACTTGACAGTGAACGAGGATGTGAGGGCGTGATATTCCAGCCACGTAATTTATTTTTGCACACGGTGAAAGTCTGCGGTAGTTTGTATACTGATTAAACGGACTTGGTCACGACATTTTAAATAACCTTCAGAATTAATTAATTTTCTCAAAAACGCGCAAATGGTATTAGGATAACAAACCCTATTTAAGGGTTTAGTAATATTTAAATAATCATCATTAGGGAATTGAAAACTACCACTGATGGGACTACGGAAAATCACGATAAATGGCCTTACCCTACAGTTCACTTGTAAGATAATCGTTCATTGGTCCGCAAGGACTAAGCAAGATGGCACCCGGCGGAGACGTTATACAGTCTGTGCAAGCCGTTTATACTGTGTAGGTTCTAGTCCGGTTGTGCTTTTCCTAAACCTTTGCAGGAAGTTGCCATTCTTCAAAGAGTGGCCCGAGGATCGTCTCCGACAATTGTGCTTCCAGTCACCAATACAGGAGGTAGGATACAGAAAGGTTGTCGAAACAGATCCAGGATCGTCGGAATTCTGCTACGTTGTTCTTAAGGTAATGACACTTACCCGTTTAACCCTTTTAGTTCCACAGGTTAAGTTTTGTATTGGTTTAAGTATGGGACTTTCACTGTCTGGGATTAAGAGGTTTAAAGGGTGATTGCCCGACCTAAAAGGTACTACCAAAAGTTTTCGCCTTGTGTGAAGAACACCATGCAATGACATAACCAGCTAAAATTAGTCTTAAATGATGTGTAAAAAGAGTGATTTTGGGGTAGATTGTTAACGGAGTCTGCTACGGTGACTGGAAGTAGCAGGGGCGTAGATCCGTGTTTCGGATGGGGGGGGGGGTAAAGTGATCAAATGTCAACATTTTTCGGCCCGCCAAATTGTAATACAGAATTGCCGAAAAAATGACAATTTTGTGTGTTTAAAGGTATTTTTATGCCATGTTTAATTGTTTTATAATGCTTTGCAATGCTTTTTAAAACATATTTGCATTGTATATTATGAAGTTTTTAAGTTGTCAAAATTATTGGTGGCGCGATCCCCCCCCCCCCAACAGGATCGGGAACTAGCATCTTTCCACTCTCTATAAAAACATCTCCAGAAAAGCAACCATGCAGAGCCAAACACAATAAATCTGCTCACATCACTCCTAGCATTCAGTCCCTTCACTGTTCACAGTTCCACCAACGTGCCCGCTTCAAAATAATACAACATGCCTACAAGACTGTTAACAATTTAGCGCCTTGTAATATTCAAGATCTTTTTTCCCCTTCGTTCCAATTTAACATCTTCTTCTATTAGATCTTTCCGTTCCTCTTCCGTTGCTCATTTCCAGTTGTCTCCCGGACATTGAACTGTGATAGAACACGGCGATCGTGCCTTCTCAGTCCTTGCTCCTGTACTTTGGAACCAGTTACCTATCCACATTCCTGAAGCTCCTTCCCTCAACACATTTAAAGCGCTTCTTAAATTTCATCTTCTCCAGTAATATCCATCTATTACCCTCCCTACTCAAAAGTATTGCAACATACAATATAACGCATACATTTTACGTTGAAGGGGTCTTTCTAAAATGATGTCCTAACTCCGTTTATTATTAGAAAATTACAATTTTTGAAAAAAATAAATCAATGAATATACTTTCTCGTTCCTTCTCCAAGTCGGAAAGATTATCAAAGGCAAGCGCGCCCACAACAGAGGGGATGGAACATACATTTTAAACCTTTTTTTGCTCCCAGTAGGGGTGGGGGTTAATATTAACACTAGCATCGTAATTCGGTTTCAGATTACCAACGAAACGGAATTAATGGTTTGAAAAGACTTTCAGCAAACAAAAAATATCACTATGATCCTCTGAAGGGGTCTCAGAAAGAAGACCACACCCTTTGAAGACGAAAGTGACCTCCTATCTTCCTAAGACAGTGGTAAGGAGGAAACGCACCATATTTTAAACAAGACCATTTCAAGATATAATTTCTTACTCTTTTTCTATTCTAAAGGCAGTTTAATATTGTAAACATCTTAAAATTTACTGTCATAAGACTTCTCGGTACACTGGATATAATGATGCGAAGAA
>JZLH01S0613376.1:100060-116845 GCA_001188425.1 Eucidaris tribuloides
TCACACACACATACTTACACAGCATACTTGTGGGGTATTGATGTTTGTCGGTGTGTGAGTGTTTGTGTGTCAGTACCAGAAATACCTTGTGGGGAACATCTTATAGAACCATGTACCATTTTTGGTCCCCATAAGTATGAGTTGCGCTTAGTTAAGTAAAAAATCCGTAAAAATGTCTTCAGGGATGACTTACAAAATGTCGTTATATAATGCTTTAGGCCACTATAGTGTGCTACTGTAGAGGTATTCCTTTGTGAGGTACATGATTTGTTCTCCATGACCAAAAAATACCTAACAAGGATGTTCCTGTACTCTTCGATAACCCCACAAGTATAGCTTTGCAAGAACACACGTACACACACACACACACACACACACACACACACACACACACACACACACACACACACACACACACACACATACACATGCACAGAGGCATACACGCACAAACACACAAACAAAAACACACACATACACACAAACACACAAACACACAAACACAAACTTGGGTATCATAAGAATTAGTCAAGAACAAACAGTGTGTGTAAGGTGAAACTGATTTATTTAAAAGAATCCATCTCTAAAGTGATTGCATATTCAGATTACCCCCACTGACCAAGCTAATTAAAATATAATAATTTAACAATGTAAAGTCCTATTTACATAATTTGCATGAGGT
Source organism: Eucidaris tribuloides (assembly GCA_001188425.1). Lineage (NCBI taxonomy): Eukaryota > Metazoa > Echinodermata > Echinoidea > Cidaroida > Cidaridae > Eucidaris > Eucidaris tribuloides. Next base: position 100,743 of record JZLH01S0613376.1, read on the forward strand.
ACAGAACACCCTCCTTTAAACAGCTGTTATGATAACGACAACACAATCATACTTATAACGATATTGATAACACATTTGATAGAAAATAAATTTCAATTCGGTTCAAATAATAACGTGAAAATTAGCCACAGCAAATTATTATCAAATGAAACATTGCTGATATAAATGCATTAGCCATACTACTCATATAGTTCAGACAAAATGATTACTGTAATGAAGATGATGATGATGATGATGATGATGATGATGATGATGATAATAATAATAATAATAACAATAATAATGGTAATAGTAATATTAATAATAATGATGATTATAGTAATAATAATAATAATGATGATTATAATAATAATAATAATGATAATAATAATAACAATAACAATAACGACGAAAACGTTATTCAATTTGTTTTAATTATATCAAATACGATAAAAATAACTATAAATGTGTGATGGTGATGATTATGATTATAATGATAATAGTAACGATGAGAAAAACAACAATAATAACCTTTAGCGATAGTATTATTATGAATAAAATATACAGTGTGTCTCAAAAATAATTGTGCAAGTCAAAAGCGCCCTCTTTGGTAATGAGAAAACATTTTTGTGACGTCATGCTTACATCACCATTAAGGGCATAGTCTTAGCTTTCAAATGCCGTTTGTTCTGTTTAGTTTGCTTGTTTTCATCCTGAGATATATTCAGTTAACTACGAAAAGGTAAATCGCAAATGTGCCACTTTTACCACAGTCAGTAATAGCATCAGGCCTTCTTCCCGTTAAAGTGACACAATTGTGATTCCACCCTTCTGTTGTTTACAAGATATCTCGAGATCAAAACAAGCAATTCGAATAAATTAAACAGCATTGGAAAGCTAAGACCGTGCCCTTGACATTGATGTAAACATTATATCACAAGAGTATTTTAAACTGTCACAGAGGGCGCTTTTTGCTTGTACAATTTTTTTCAGACTTGCTGCATCATGTCTCAAAAAACTGTGCAAGTAAAAAGCGCCCTCTTTGGCAATTATAAAATACTCTTGTGTCATGATGCTTACATCAACGTAAAGGGCAAAGTCTTAGCTTTTACATGCTATTTGTTTTGTTCAATTTACTTGTTTTAATCTCGAGATATCTTGTAAATAACAAAAGGGTAGAATTACAATTGTGTCACTTGTGGGATTGTAGTAAAAGTGGCACAATTGTGATTTCACCCTTTTCTATTTAAATAAACATATCTCAAGCTTAAGATAAGCAAATTGAACAAAACCAACGGCATTTGAAAGCTGAGACTATGTTCTTGACGTTGATGTAAGCATCGTGTCACAAGAGTATTTTCTAATTGCCAAAGAGGGCGGCTTTCACTTGCACAATTTTTTTGAGACACACTGTAGATCGGTAGGACAACTATCACTCCTTACCAAGGAATGTTTTTTTTTTTCAACTGGAGAGTAGTTATCTAAAGTATTTTTATTTACTTATTTATTGAGCTTTATTTGTAGCAGGGTTACCCCATCAGTAGTTTAAAACTGTTATTCTCGGGGGCCATGCATCATTAATGCCATGATTATAACTGCAATATTAAGATACATTCATGACAGTATCTAAAAAGTGAACGCTGTATTAATCATCTAATGACAATTACACTCAGAAATAGAATAAACCATCACCACCTGTTATGTTTAGAATAGTTTGCTTACTTTACTTTAGTTTGGTTTCTTTGTTTTTAAACTAATCAGTCTTGATTCTGAGCTGTGCATTCTAATTCTAATTCAATAACAAATGGCTTTCTCAGTCCTCACATGTACCCATTTGTACTCCTGGGTGGAAAGAGGTAATGCGGATGAAGTGTCTTACCTAAAGACACAAACGCAGCTTTTAAACGGGAATCATGATGTCGGGAAGCCATGGCCTTTACCCACTCAGCCCCGATGTTATTGCCGAAAAGGCAAATTTAATTCCAAGAAGGAAAAAGGGAATTCACGGAGTTATAGCAAAGGATTTTTCGTAGGTTTTAGGGAAGCGATAAAATCAGGCCACAATAAAATTGCCAAAACAACTGCAATTCCACCTACTTAGACCATGTACAAGAAAAGAAGAGTCTAGTTTCAAAAAGCGCTAAATCACCTTTTCATTAAAAAGTAGTTATTTGCCACAAACGTTTCTACTTGTAGAATAAAATTTAAACCAAATTACATAACTAAGTACGAAATATTGCGAGTCCTACGTGTATTACCACAGGCGCGTGTACAAGCCCTTTCCAAGAAATGCATTTTTTCCCAAAATTACTAAAGTGGATTTAACGCCTGTTGTATTTGAGCTCTTTAACTGTTGTATCTTCGAGGTCATTAACAAGCAATGATTTAACACCTTTAGTCCCACGTATTATGTTTCGTGTTGTTTTTAGTATGGGACTAAGATGAATAAAGGCAAAGAGCAGCATTGAAGGAAGTCCTTACTTTGGGATTCTTTTAATTACTCTTGAATCAGATGCATTGTTCAAGGCTTTTGCAGTCTAAAACTCATGATCAAATGTTTATTACGTTTTAAACAATTACCATTAGTATACTCATTATGACAGGTAAATTTGTTGCGTAGCTTGTATTGACCAGATTAATTTAATACTGCTAAATGAACGCTTGTTTCTCCACAAGTAACCAAATTCAAGACAAATCCTTCCAGCGGGTGTATACATTGCTATAATTTTCGACCTATTTGGTTCTAGAAGCGTGTTTGTTTTAATTCTCTCACTTATGTCAGTGTTCTTTAAGTATGTTAGACTATTCCTAATCTTCCATCTGTTGATTTTTTCAGCAATATTATGTATCACATTAAATAAAGACGAACACATCAGACAAATTCCATTGTGCTTATCTCGTCAAATTCGTTACTAATCATACAAATTACATATTTCGTTAAGCATATAGTGACGATGTATATTCCTTTATAGATAAGTAAATCAATAAATCAGTAAATATTTCATTTTGTGCTGCCCGAGTTTGACAAGGGTAGACAGTGAAAAGGGGTTTAATTTCTCATAAAAAAGGCAATTTATGTCTATTATTGACATTGACATTAATGCAATTTCATGGGATTCTCACTTACCTTTCAAACAAATGATACTTTCTTTTGCCTGAACGTACAAGACACCTAGGATGTTTAGAAATATCAACTCAAATTAAAGCGATTTGTCATGTGTCTCCTTTTGCCAAAAAGCATCATTATTGTATGACGCAAAGCTAAAAGTGTCCTCCTACGTAAACGCGTTAAATGAACTAGAAAGTGTACAGTTATTTTCCCCTAGCCAAAGATAAAAAAAAAAATATATTGTTGTCTGATTATAATTATAAACTTGTTTCGCTATGCCAGTGCAAAAGCCAACTATTGTCTATACATAGAATTTGTCCTTCAATTTAGATTGATTTTCATATACTTTATATTGTAAAAAGTGTGTTTAGCAATAAATTACTGTATTTAGAAAATATATTTTTAGATTATTAACACTTTTTAAAAATTGGACACTAATGTTGAGTGATTTGACACATGACGTTTAGCCTCTGAACACGGTTACAATCTTTAAGTGAAGGTAAAAATGTGTTTAGAAAGCATTTACTCGCTAAACACTGTCTTTACAGTTTACAGGGAATAAATGATTCTTGCAATTTAGTCGTACCTCGCACTGGCGAATACTCGGGTGTGGGGTAAATATCTGCCTCTAAGAGTTCCCCCACGTTTCAAGAATACATCAGCTCAGTGTGAAAGTAAATGTGTGCAACTTTCATTCCATTTAGCAGTGAAATTCGCTACATGAAAATAGAATCAGAATTGGGGGGGGGAGGGGTGGAGAACACCCACACCCATTTGATTTTACACTCCTTCCCCGATGCCAAAGGTGAAAAAAATATCTCAATAGCAAAACCGTTGAAGAAATATAACTAATGTTGCTCTCAGTTTATTAAAGTACAATTGGTGCTAAGAGTGCCTGCAAATTATTATGCATGTCTACAAGCAGATAATTTCTCATATTTCCGGAGTAAAAAGTGTAAGCATACGTGAAATAAGAGAATATTTACATCTCCTTCTTTGTACACTATATTTTTTCGTTCTATCTACCCTTTATTTTTTCATCTCACTTTACTTCCTCTTCTTTATCTAATGATTGTTTTTATGTTAAAGTAATATGTCTACAAAACAAGGAAAACGTTTCCATATCACTATAGCCATAGCTATGCCTTTAAAGATACTCTTTGACTTATTAACATTCCGTAAATGTAAGTCTTCATCTCTACATTCGTATTCTATTTTCATGATTTACAAATAGATATAAATAAAAAATATTCATAAGCATATTGAGACATTGATGTTTTGCACAATCATATCTCAACTGTCATCCAAGCACTGAACTGATTATAATTATTTAGTCGTTGAAATTCAGTCGGTGGTCAAATATACAACGCTGTACCATTTCTTTTCGAAAGTCATTGAGGTAAAACTTTCTTGAAGAGAACATGAAATGGGGAAAAAACACGTAATACATTCGAACTCCTTCTACCACATTTTTGGAAATTGTAGTTGTAATTTTCTCAACCTTTACCTTACAAATTTACAAGGTTTTGATTTAAGTTGGAATTGTATTCTTTTTTACGAAATAAAACTATTATAAAGACACTCTTTTCTCTGCAAAGATTGCTATGTTGAAAAGGTTTGAATCCTGATTTGGGTCTTGTATGACGTAATCATGACATGTAGTCGGCGATGTTGTCCATGTCCAGGGCAGATGAGAGAGACATCTCATGACTTGAGCCCAGCAGTTGTTCTGTAGTGAAGACAGAACAAAAAAAAAAAAAAAAAAAAGAATTCATGACAAATTATCCCCAAATTTCAAATATAAATATGGATGCCTGTTGGAAAAAAAATAAAAGTACTGGATTGACCCCATTGACTGCTCGATGCTTAAAGCACAAATTTAGTTTCGGCGTAGTTTTGTTATTTGAAAGCTTTATGCCCAAAGCTCATATCACACCAATAACAGATACTAAATGTCTTTCGTTTTTATTTTCATTAATTAATTAAAAATCTCGGGGGGGGGGGACCCGAGATTTTTGACTACATTTTACAGTATAGCGTCCTCAGCGTTGATAAGGTGTTAAGGTAATCTGAATCGTACCTCAGCTGAAAGATCAAAGTCTGATCTTTCTGATGTGTATCTATACATGTCTTAAAAGTAACATTATATTAATCTTTCCAAACTTTTTGTAGTCTAGGGTATTTATTGTTTTCTGTTGTAATGTATGATGTTAGATAAACTCCTCAAAAAAAAGTTTCGAAATCTGAGTTTGATGGATTATTTTTCTCTTTTCGTAGTAGAAATCAATCCATGTTTGGTAAAATCAGAAAGATTATTAAAGTTTCTTTTACATGATACCCTACTTGTTATGATTATTCCATCGGTGAAAAGGCAGTATTTAAAAATGTGGGATAAAGTGTAAATAGAAAAGCTGCAAAAAGACCGGTGGTTATAAAGAGTACATAAAGAACATGTTCTTTTGTATGGAGTTATGTCTTTTGTTCTCAGCTGATCAGCCATGAATGTCAATTTCAAATGGAGCGTCTACCACTGCAAATGTTTATGAATTTGACATTAAAGGCTTTGCTAAATGACCCAAGTTCGGTAAGTCACCTAATTTCTTATTTCCCTGTTGATGAGTGAGTTTTCCAATCAGTTTTGGTCTTAATGCATAGTAACACGAACACCATCATGTATTTAAACAAACGTGTGCACAAGCAAGCAAGCAAAAGAAACCCCCCAAAAAAGAAGAAGCATAATGGGCATTTAAAAACAGAACTCAACCCATTCAGGCTTGCAGTTATAAACAAATGAAGTGGCAGGGGCTCCTTTTGAAACTGACATTCATGCCTGACCAGCTGAGAACAAAAGACATGACTTCACACAAAACAGCACGTTATTGATTCTTCATGACCACCGGTCATTTTGCAGCTTTTCAATTTACACTTTATCCCATATTTTCAAATACTGCCCCTTTCTCGATGGCATTATCATACCAAGTAGGGTATCATTTAAAAGAACATTATGCAATCTTTCTGCTGGTTTCAAGCATGTCTTAATTGCTACCACAAGAAGGGAGAAATAATCCATCAAAGTCAGATTCCAAACTTTGTTTGAGGAGTTTATATCTTAATTGTTGTTTTACAATCCAACACTTCAGAAGACCTGTTGTGTAGATTATAATGTGTGTACTTCTTATATCATTGCAAGATGCCAAAACAGAAAAAAAATGAAACTAACTAACATATACAGTTCAATAAGAAGAATATAATTATGCTGAATACTAAAATGTGAGAACAATTGTGCAGTCAAACAAAATTGAAATATCTTCTCATAAGGTTTTTCTTTTCTTGGTTAACTCGGCAGAAGTGCCCTTGGAGTCACTGCACATTTTTGTTTAAATTGTAGATATATGCACAGATACACGTATTTACGGAGTGCTTGATTTACTGTATGACTCAATGCCACTCTTATTGAATGTAAAAAAAAAACAGATCTCGATTAGCCCTTGTGCTGTGTTTCGCTTCCTCGTTAACGACTTTATCATTATTTGTTCTCACAATATTATATTCTTCATGTATATATTTTTATTGAGCTTTACAGTCTAGTTATTTTTTATATTTTGCTTTTAATTTCGTTAAACTGCACGAAAAGTTTCTCACATTATAGTACTCGACATGTTTATATTCATATTGAACTAGTCTTTATATTTTACTAAATTTCATATTTTGCTTTTCATTTTGTCAAGCTGCACAATTTCCAAAATGGTGTTAATAGAACTTCAACTTCAACTTCAATTCTGATTTAAATATGTTTTTCTGTTTTATATTTCAATGCCCACTTTCCCCGGTTACAACTTACAACTTAAGGGGCGCGGTGATCCTAAACCTAGCACTATCGGAGTATGTGGGAATTACCCTTTACAAATTGGGATACAGGAACACGGTCTGTTCAGGTCTTTAGGGAAACGATTAATACCTCTGAACTTCAAATCGATGCAGTTGTCGTCACTGTAGATTTTGTGAACGTAAGTAAGCGTACACGTGATATCTGCATGATCCCGATTACCTTCACCCAAAATGCGATAAAAATAACAAGAATAAAAACAAGGACAGTGCCTCTCACACAGTGTCTGAGCAAGATTATTCACACAAACACCATGTAATTCAACGATTGCTATCATAGTAGTACAGGAATGGGTTCGAACCACCTTTTTTGTTGTTACTCTAAAGAAATGAAGTGTTAATGTAACAGACTAACATCGTGGAGTTTCAATTTAAAAAGAAATTGTCAAACTTTAATATCCGAGCGATATCATGCATATAGTAGTTTTAAATGGACAAACAGACACCCTAGAATACAAAATTTTGAAAAGTTATGCTGCCACTGGTATGATATGTATGAATAAACAATTTCCATTCCGGTGACGGATAAAATAGTTTAGATCTACACACAGTAAGTCTATGGGAGGAAATGGGCAGATAAATCCGGTTAACTTGAGTGCTAGTAGATTCACTTTTACAAAGCACTAAATCACTATTTTGACCTAAATTGTTTTGGGCTTCATGTTTTGGCCTTGTCAAAGACACTTAGAGCATGGAGGATTATGCAGCTCACATTCTTTACAATTGTGATCATTTTTAGCTTGTGGCCTTAAAGCCTATTTAGTCGACAAGACAACTTTTTCGTCAATCGTTCAAAAAGTATTTTATCGTCACCCCCAGACATCAGAAAACAACATTAAACCTATTAATTGTGATGTTTAAGTTATTGGAGGACACGGTATCGGTATGTACATTATCTGTGTTGAAAATCTCGGGATCCCCCTAGTGGTATTATATCAAAGGTGACGTCGTTGACCAAAGTAAGGTGTGTGTGTGTGTGTGTGTGTGTGTGTGTGTGTGTGTGTGTGTGTGTGTGTGTGTGTGTGTGTGTGTGTGTGTGTGTGTGTGTGTGTGTGTGTGTGTGTGTGCGTGTGTCTGTGTGTTCATGCGTGTGTGCGTATGTGTGTGTGTGTGTGTGTGTGTGTGTCAGTGTAGATATTTCACTAAAACTACTTGTCTAAATTATGCATGCCTACAATTATAAACACATACATACGCACACATAAATAAAGGTATAATGCCTACATACATCTGCACATGGCAGGCTAAGCTGCAGATAGATTCCCAAACATAGACGGATATTTAAAGGCAGTGGATCTCATTTGCAAGCATCCCCACAGACCAGGAAAAGATAACCCATGCCCTTAGGCTATTGATGAAGGGCATGTCTGTGAAATCTGGGGGTCAGTGATTGCCTAGAATTTGAAAAATGCGAAAGATAAACAATAGCCGTTTAGTGTACGTTCTATGGTAGGAATTTTTTTCCTCGCGAGAAAAAAAATTAAAATCAGAGTTTAACGGTCACTATAATTCCACTAAAACTGAGTTTTTAGCTCCTATATTTTGCTGAAGGTTCCCAGATGGCATTTTCTTCTAAATGCCATTGTATTTTTACAATGTTAATTTTTAGGCATGCAAAAGAGATTCCCTGCCTTTAATTCAGATTCTGTCGTAACAGGTTAATGAACGAGGATGTTATTTAATACAATCCGGATACGATCATACAGTGTAACGCCTAATACTGCCAAATATCTCCGCAAATACAGTCGTTGACATTCGATAGGGGTACCTCCCGTGGGAGGCTGTTTTTAACCATGAATGATACCCCACGTTCATTGTTACTCCCAATAATAGACACAGAATCCAGTTGCACCTCCTGACCACGATTCAGTGTGTCGTATCAATCTGAACATTGGTGACATGGCATTTGAAGAAAACGGGACGAGTTGGTCACAGAGTACCACTAGAGCCTTCGCAATGACATAATAATTAATGTAGATTAAAACAAAAATAATTAAATGTAAGTAGAATGGAAAATGCTCATAGTTTGTGGTTTTAAAAGGTATAAAGGTAAAGGTGCAGGGTTTTTCGTCTTGGATTACTTTTATTAGTGCTCACACGACGTCACACCATAACTTGTGAAGGTCGTGAAGAAGTTGGGTAATCAAAGTTTTCGTAATTTAAATACTTTGGATTGCTTTTTTAAGCAGCTAGGAGAATACGTTGCTAGTCTTGTCTTACTACCACTACTACTTGTACTACTACTACTACTACTACTACTACTACTACTACTACTACTACTACTACAACTACTACTACAACTACTGCTTCTACCACTACTACTACTACTACTACTACTACTACTACTACTACTATTACTATTACTATTACTTCCACTACTACTACTACTACTGCTACTACTACCTTTCCTACTCCCACTATTACTACTTAGTACTTCTACTACTGCTACTACTACCTTTCCTACTCCCACTATTACTACTTAGTACTTCTACTAACTACTACTATTATTACTACTTCAACTACTATTACTACTGCTGCTACTTCTACTACTACTAATTCTACTTCTACTACTACTAATACTACTACTAATTCTACTACTTCTACTACTACTACTACTACAGCTACTTCTAATACTACCTCCCTTGGTGATTATCGATAATAACATCGATGTTATAGTTACCTGCCCGTTGTAAAGCTTGTCGTTGAAGTGCAGATCTCAAAAGAAATGGCAAATATCTTGAATCTATGAGTTGGCTTCCTTCCATACCGATATTAGATTGAACCTGTACAGAGAAGTGAGATAGATATCATCAGTCCAAAGAATCAAGTAAAGAAAAGAAGGGAAGTTTTAAATGCAAGATCCACCATGGCGTCAAGTTGGTTTTAATAAAAGCAGAACAATGAGAGAAAAATATTAATGAAGTTTTCGCGGAGTTATGAAATTTCAAAGTTATAATTTTGTGATCTCACATACAAGCAGCTCTCCATATTTCATGTAATATCAATTTAATAAACTGCCACTTTTTATTGGTTCATGATAACTGATTTATTTTTTTTTGTCATAGAAGCATGCATAAAATAATGTTTCTAAGTATATATTGAATGCACAGGTAATATCATTTTAGATTTTCTGAGAAAATGGCACTTTACGGAATTTATATATCATGATAATCGGGGAGCTGCTCGCAAAATTAGAATCCCAAATTGGATCATTCTACTGTTGTATACCGTTCTCTTGCTCGGTGAATGTTCCTAAAGAATTAATTCGGGAGACTAGTAGCACACTTTAAAAGCAAACGATTCCAAAGTGCCCTTTTGTAAGATTCCAAGAATCCAGCATACATTTTGTCGGTGACACAGTGACCGCATTAGCGTCATAGGAACTTTTTGTTGTCGCATTCCGAATGGATTTGCATGGAAAAGCTGTAGAATTGAGCTAAACTGCATAATTTGACGTTACCGCTAATATATCAATGTCACATGGCGTGTGACGAATGTCGTAAGCCTACGTAATTGCAGTCATTTTCTGCTGTTTATTGGTTTCCCGACATCACCGCGCGGCGGATCTTGCTGGGACGGGGTAGCGTAGAGGCCCCCTTTCGGTTTTGGATCTTAGTTTTTGTTTTTGCATTCCAGTAGTAGAATAGTGAATTCGAATCATCCGTAATGATAATAAGTTTGTAAGCTGTATTGTATACCCCTGGAAGAACATTCATATAAAGTTTCGCCCTTCACCCCTCATACACACTACGATTTGAGTTTTCCTCTTCATCCTTAATCATCATCACCATCAACAATTTCTTCTCCTTCTCCCGCCCCTTCTTTCCATTTTTTTTCTCATCTTCCTTCTTCTTCTTCTTCTTCTTCTTCTTCTTCTTCTTCTTCTTCTTCTTCTTCTTCTTCTTCTTCTTCTTCTTTCTTTTCTTCTTCTTCGTCTTGTTCGTCTTCTTGTTCCTCTTATTCTCTTTTCCACCCTCCTCTTTATCCTTCTTCCTCTTTGTCATCTTCTATTATTTTTTAATTTTACTTCTCCTCCTCCTCTACCTCCCCCTCTTCCCCTTATTCTTTGTTCCTCTTCATCATCATCATCATCATCATCATCATCGCCATCATCATCGTCGTCATCGTCGTCGTCGTCATCTTCTTCTTCTCCTTCCTCTTCTACTTCTTATTCTCCTCCTTCTCTTCCTCCTTTTCCTATACTCCTCCTCTTTTTTTTGCTGATTCTTCTTCTTTTTCCTTTTTTTCTTCTTCTTCTTCTCCTCCTCTTCCTCTCCATCTTTATTTTTGTTTTCTCCTTGAAAAGATATATGGTAGCTAAAGAGCTTAAAAGTATCATGTCCCCCTCCCCTCCCCCGTGTTAGTTGTAACCTGCGCCTGCGTGTGTGTAGACTCCATTTAATTTATCCCAAGAGAAGAGAATTGGGGCGGGGTCAGAAAGCAGTATTTTGTAATCGGGAGTTCTAGATAGAACTAAATTTTAGTCTTGTATTTTTCTATTTGTGTATGCATTCAAATGAATATAATTATTTATTTCACGTCTCCGAGTCTCAACTGGATAAGCTGAACCTAATCAACTGATTTTAATTTTTTCTCTGGTGAGATGAGGAAAAAATACACTCCTTCGCATATTTCTAGCTCTCATTGTTGAATTTATACATGTATAACACCGATGTAGCCAACAAAATTATGATTGATATCGGCGCTCGCTGTAGATGTCAGTAGGCACTGATTTATATCTCCAATCCCCGTACTATCTAAATGCTAATGAGGGCCACTTCCGACAAATAACGGCATTTTCCGTGGCAAATTGCATAAAAACATGAGTCCATGTAATGTAATACAATGATTTATTCCAAATGGGTCTAAGTTTGGCTGCAAATGTTTTGGAAGTTCAGCGCTATATTGATAATGCAAATAGAAACTTGAGCTAAGACATGTTTAAATGATTATATTTTAAAGGCCCACTGTCAAGGGTCAATTCAACCACAGAAAGGATGTCAACTTGTCGTGAAATACAGGCACATATTCACGAACATGGACTGTAATTGCGGTGCCATAGTGTACAGGTTGTGGGAGGAACACAAATGTTATATATTTCAACAATGTCATGGCTGTTTCCGCTGCATTATGGGTACGAGTAGTGCACTCTTTTTAGGATTTTTGTCAAAAGAGGGCGTTTTTATCCGGTCATGGCAGTGGGCTTTTATTGCATGTTTAAACATTTAAAGATAGGATAATTTTAAAAGGATGCGGTTCTGAGGTCCTAGAGAGCGTATGAACGCTTTTGTAAATGGTTAGTCAAGCACGAACTACACGAAATTGCGCGTGTTACATTGAAACACATTTAGACGAAAGTTGTTGTTGGTTATTGCTTTAGACGAAAGCGTGCACAATATTCTTATTAGATCGTGACTACGTTGAGAAACTAATGGTTACGTCAAAAAAATATGTGAAAGAAACGTCTGGTTGTAATAAAATGACTGCCATGGTTACGATCATAATCCGGTATACAGGGTGGCCCAGAAAGAATGCTACCAGTATGATCGCTAATTTCTTCAACATTATCGGCAAAATGTCATTAATTTTTATTTCGTGGGTTAGAACATTCTTTTTCAAATAAAATGATACCAAGATCATTGATTTTGAGTAAGGCATTTTGATTCTAGGGCCATTTTTCGGAAGCAATGCAATTTCCCAAATTTGCATTTTTTTCAACAGCGGCGGTCATTGGAACGCCGAGATATTCTGGCGTCTCAGCTTGCCATACCGGACAAACCGCAATGACAAAAGGGCTGGAATGCCCTCGCTTTCATAAGGAAGACGATGCCTCTGGCAATCCTTCGGCACACTATCAGATTGTCGTGAGCAACCTTTGTCAGAAAGGTATGCATGAAATTTGAATTATGAAACTGGTCTCCTTTGTCAGCTCGCAAGGGGGAGGGGGTCGGGTCATGTGCAATCACCTTGAGGTTTCAGGGAAGTGTATATTTCCAATCAGCAGTATTCTTATTCTTCTTATTATTATTATCTTATATTATTCTGATGAAAATTATCACTATTACTAATGGTATGATCATAATCGTTGTCACCGTCATCACCATGATGATGATGATTATGATGATGATGATGATCATCATCATCATTATCATCAACATCATCCCGTAACCATCCTCCTCCTCCACCTTCTCGTCATCATCATTTTATTTCCTGTGTATATGGTTTCTGATCGCTAAGCAAGGTTATTCTGCCCCTAGCGGAAAGCTTTTGAAAATATTTATTAATACATGTAATAAATTAGATCAGCCAATCGTTTATTACGTGATTTATTGATTGATTGATTGATTCATTCATTCATTCATTCATTCAGTCAGTCATTCATTCATTCATTCATTCATTCATTCATTCATAAATGCATTTATTTATTTATTTATTTATTTATTTATTTATTTATTTATTTATTTATTTATTTATTTATTTATTTAAGAGGATACCTTTCAGGTAAAGATGTTTCTTGACAACGTGTTAGCTTGCCAGACATAGCATCAAATAATGTATGCAAGTTGTATGTGCAAGTGTTGAAAATGTATTCATAAGTACAGGTAACAGAAATAGCTCATCACCAGGCTTCGGAAAAGAAAACATCCATAAATTTAAATACATTGTAAACAGGTCTATTGTCACACAGACCGCAACAGTTAAGGGGCTCTGGCTTTAAAGGTTATTACTATTATTTACTATGATTGGAGGTAGCCCTCAACTTGGGAGGAAAACTGTTTTAGAATCAAGTGAACTATACAAGGATTCAGCTGTGACAGTTTAGTGGGCAAACGTTTACTCGTTTTAAACGAACTAAATTTATTTATCAATTATATTCATTGTGACAGGCAAATGTGTTGTATAGCTGGTTTTGATTAATCTCTATTGGTGAACAAGATTAGTGAAATACTGGTTTGCCCATGCTTGATTCTCTTTAAGTGAATAAATTCAAGACAAATCCTTCCATCCAAAATAAACATTTCAGCTATATACTTCAGGTATGTCCCAACTCATATGGTTCTGGATGCAATTTCACGTGTTCCCAATCATCGTCCTTTAAGCTCCGAGCGATGTCTGTAGCTTACACGACAAATTGGGAATCTGAGCTATCTCGCAAGTCTTCCGACTTAATCCTGGGGTTTCTCAGGGCTAGATCTTCGGAGGCATGTCCGAATTTCATGGCTCCAGCGAATTCGTGTTCACACTCACCGAATTCCTGAGACCTAATACCGCTTTCATATTGAGAGCCGAAGTGGAGTTACTCCGGAAGTCGCAGGAGGAGTTACTACCACTTCGAGGCAATATGAAAATTCTGGGATTATTTGGCGCTGGGACTACACGGTCCGGAATTCAAAGCGAGTACTCAACCCACTTCGAGAAGAGGGTTACAAGCGGAGTTATCGCACCGGAAGTGGCAGTTCGGTTAAACCATACGTAATCTCGCGGCGTGTTTACATTTCCTGTCGGCCAACGTCACAAGCCGCAGTTTAGGTCTTGAGAATTTAATTCCGGGTTTGATTTTGTTTTGTAAGGGTGTTCGGAATCGTTTGGTACGTTATAGATATGTTTTTACTTAAGTTGTTCTTTCTGATTTTTAACAAAAGTATCAGCGACAATGCCGAAATCAATATTAGCGCTAAACCATGAGAACTTTCTAACTCCAACACAAGTTCGTGAATCAGTGCCGTGAACTGATGATAATTTGAGTCACTCTGTATTTCAATCGTGTTTTTGTACTCGGATCACAAAATCGTGTGGCAATGGAATACTACTACAAGTAAGCAGTCTAGTATGTAGGCCTATAGACCAATAAAGCGAATGATTGCGAAATTTGAGCTAACTGTTCGGCCACATAATGGCGCGAACTCGCATGTAAGCCATGGAAACGACTGCGGATACACCGCTGCGGTGCTTGCCAATATGAAACGGGGTGTAAAGTTGGTCCGCAGTACAAGCGGATTAACTCAACCCGGAGTTACTCTGGAGTAACTCCACTTCGCCTTCACTATGAAAGGGGTATTAGGGACTCCGGGACAGCCCAGAGGCTAACTCCCAACGTGTAGACAACTGGGAGTTAAATCGTCAGAATTATCCTGCGTTTAACTTTGAATTTGCATGTTTCCGTGTCAACTTTAACTTAGAATTCCTGAGACTCTAGGGAACCTGGGGTAAACCCTGGGTTTAATTCCGAACGTGTAGACACGACTTATGAAACTTTGCACACAACGTTATGAAACATTAAAATAATAATGAAAATAGTCGAATGATAATTTTCCCCATAAAACAGGGTCTAGAATTGAGATAACGTTGAACGATAGTTTCCGATACTATCGTTGATCAAGTTAGAGCTGGAGTTAGAGTTGGAGTCAGTTTCGTGGAGTGTTCAAGTTCAAGCACAGCTCTAACCCATAGAATTGGTCCTAGGCCGGTTTCGTGATACTGCCCCCTGAACGCAATCTTGAAATGTAACGTGAGTAACCGTGGAATTGCACCTGTACAACAACCACGAATTAAATCCTTACCTGATCCGACCGCCTCTTGACCGGTATGACCCCGACCGTCCCGTCCGCCATTGATACCGACCCGCATACTAAAAGGCACCTCCAGGACGTCGCTCTTGACGGTGATCTCCGACACGAACAACCTACATGGCAACCAGGCACACAGAACAAACGGTAAAACATTGGTGAGGTGAATGTATACAGCGCGTCCCAGGAAAAAAAAACAGAACCCTAAAACAAATGCTTATTGTGCGGAACCAATGGGGAGTATGATTGAAAAAAAAAATGTTCAAAAGAAAATTTTAATTTATGGTCTTTCAAAATCATGATACATTAAGCAAACGTATTTATTCAGGCATCTCTGAGTACCATGACATTGAAAAACATTTGCTGCACCTTTTGGTTTTGACACTGAGAACATCACGAACAGAGAAAGATGGACACATAGTTTGTGTTGTGTCAGAGCAAAAGAGTGTAGTATTTGACATTCAATATTCAAAGTCATGGTACTCAGAGATGCTTGAATGAAAAATTTGCTTAATGTATCATTTGAAAGAGCATAAGTAAAAGTTTTATTTGAACATGTGTTC
>JZLH01S0613376.1:128479-144543 GCA_001188425.1 Eucidaris tribuloides
GAAGAGAAGATAATCCGATCAAGGAAGGCGAAACGGAGCATTTAATCATGGTTTTTCACGTGGACTATATACATGCGTAACTGCGACCCTGCCTGCCTGAGTACTTCGCAAGTGTAGGAGTTTCAGGCGGGCGCATGCTTGGTTATGATATGCCAGACTGATTGCCAAGTGGATTGTATTGGGTTCTTGACACTGAAAGTCTGGTGGCCAGTGCGGTCGGTTCTTAACGACCGTCGAATTTGAATGGAGAGAATGTGTTCGTTCCTACCACCTCCCCGCCGCTCCGTCGCCGCTGAGCGATGTCACGGATACGCGAGAAACAATATTTTGGACCTGAATTTGAAATGAATTTTTTTCTTCACCCTCCCCCCTCCCGCCTCCACACCCTCCCCCCCCCCCCGCTGAGAATTTTTTCGGCGCTGGGATGACCGAGCAAAAAAGTTGGAACCTAGGACTTCCTGGTTGCCGGCGAATGAAGCTCCCAGTAGCCCCCTAAATTTTCGGTCTAGAACCGCGCCTGCAGGTGGAGTTTTATTGGGTTTTGCAAATAAACCCGCATCGTTTCGAAATTGCACGAAATAGACGCTTAAAGGCTGAATTTTGGCAAAAAATGAAATGTACCGCCAGGTAGCCCACTCTCCCATATTAACCTTGTGCTTAGCATTTGAAGAAAAAAATGAAAAATGGCTTTTTATTGGCTTTTGGGCAATGAAACTCTTAATATACTGAATCAATTTTTCAGTCATTCTTCTTTAATATTTTTTTTGTTGCTTTCCATATGTTCTAACCACGTTGTTCATTTAAATAAGATCAGTGCACGTTATACAACTTTTTTGTTTGAGCATACTGCACTCACAAAAATAGTTTCAACTTGCACCTGTTAAAAAAATGTTACAACAGCGAGCACCTTTCTAGCTGGTGCAACTCTACACTTTCAGACAATGTCACCTGGGAGCGCCTTAAGGTGCAATTTCAAACCTGTAAATGTCTGAAAGGTGCAAAGTTACCCTTAAGCAGAAGGCTCCAGTGTGACATTGGTCTGGCACCTTTTAAAGATGTAAAGTTGACGCTATTTTCTAAATGTGTGCACGTTTTTGACACAGCAGTGAAATATAGTATGAAACATGTTGAATATTACATGACGGAGATAAACTTGACAACTTTCTTACATTGCTGGCGTTAATCTACATTTTTCTTGTGTGATCTGATATGACCCGAAAAGGGATTAAAAAAGGACATTTTCAGAGCACATATTTGTACGTTACTCTAGAAAGGCCAAGCATTACAACTACTAATCATTGTCGAAGAGTGCAAAATATGCCCACACAATACAAAGAAATGTCCAAACACCTGTAATTCTCTGGCATGTTAAGAGTTAACCATTGAAACACAGGATCCAGCATACAGTTGGCATGATACAGCATGATATGTTTATATAACGAGGAGGGCTGCCGCAGTAAGGGTCAGTGTTAATGACCCAATTGGGCTATTAACTCTTTGGGTGCCAACGACGCACCTGCTCGCCCACGTGTAACCTCATCGGGGTACTAACTGCTATGCCCACCGGTTGGCCGAGAAGGCAATTAGTTCTATACCTTTAACTTCAAATGAGAGACGTCACTGAAATTCCTATCAATGATGATATTTCGTAAAATGAAGTCACATGGAACCAATTAAATGAAAAAAATCTTGTCTCGATAGAATTTTAATTTTACAGAAAACGTACATTTTAAAAGGTTATACACACAAGTTCAAAAACAATCCAGACTCTGGTTAACACTTCTGAATTTTAACCCAGCTCCCAAAATGTTGAGAAAATAGAAATAAGAAGACACTTGATGCAAGCAAGCCAGCAAATTTCATATTCCACTTGTCTCTTTTCCCTACTTGTCAAACAATGCGCATAATCATTCCTAAGCGTATCGAGATTCCTACCTTAAGAAACGTGATTAACTACATGCAACAGATCGAATACCAAATCTGATATGATTACAAATCAATTATTGAACTCTCTGACTCACAAGCCCGCAACACACATAAGTGTAATCCGCGAAGCACGAAATAAATGCGTGATGATCTAGGATTATAGTGGGAAAAGCTCTTATTTGATTTATAACGCTACGCATACAAATGATCATCCGCTAATGTGTAGACGATATTTTTCCCGAGGCTAGGATTACGACCAACAGTTGTTTAAATCACCTACAGTTGAATTGATTATAGCGGCATTAGGTAGTTATATGTATGTATGTACGCATAAAAAGGGTTCTTCTTACAACCGAGGGCTGCTGTACAATCTTCTGTGCAAACGTATCAATTTCTAAGCGATCTTTTACTTTCTTCATGGTCTAGAGTTTTGGAACACAATGGTATAATTGGAACTAAGACCGTCGTTTTGGGCACATTTTTTGCCATTGTAACAAATCTACAAGCTTGATATACTGTTGACACGAGATTTATGATAATCAAAGATTTCTCTTTAAGGTTAGATCAAAGTATGTGACCAAAGTCAGCATTATGACCTCGGAATTGAGTCTAAAGACTTCCTCTTTGGTAAAAAAAAAATCTCGTGGAAGATCCCCGTTTTTCTCATTTGTTCTGTCTTTGCCGCTTCATAAAATGAAAGCGCGAGATCTATAAATATATTGACGATGAGGATATGTAGTGGAAAGTCTGAGAATTCTAAAAATGTAAAAATCAAATTTTATTGGCTAGGAGGAGGCCCGCGGAATTGGCAAAACAATCACAGATACGATTTTCTCTCACTGAGAATTCCACGCGTGTCTTTACTATTATGCGTTCAAGTGTGAATGCAAACAATAGACATGTGGCGAGAGAGCACTAGTGCATGACCAGTGCGTATTATAACCTCGTATATCTCTGCGTAAAAGTGGATCGTCTTCTGTTGTTAAGAAATTGATATGCAACAGGTCTTGGCATAAATTTAATCAATATTGAATGGAGTGAATCGAAAGTGTTGTTTTATACCACTAGTTAAGTATAAAATAAAGCGATACTAAGTACAGACGGATCAAAGTAATGCTGTGTATGAAAATATATATTTAATTAATTATTACTTATATATTTTCGCCTTTTGCTTGTAACACATTCGTTTCCCCCTCTGAATAAAAATAAATGTCATAGAAACTCATACTTACCTGCAAAGTATCCATTGTTATCGGTCATACTAATACACTAAAGATTTTCGAGCACCAGCATTCATTTGATTAGGTGTATATTTTTCCTATAAATAAAGCTGCATCAATGCAACCTTATCCATTACCCTCACAAAGACTATACAAGCAGCATGATGCTCTAAGATTTGCGGAATTATGTCATATAGAACACGATGTTTTCTTTGTGTCTGTTTTTGTTTGTTTGTATTTTATGTGTATTTTTATGTTTGTGAGTACATATAGTCCTACGCACAAGAAAATGTGTATGTGGAACTGGTTTCAAGCTGGTTTATTCCGAATGGTGCACGCCATACAAAACAAAATGGTGCAGTTTCTCCCTAAATGATATATTGTCGTCAAGCAATTTATATTTCGTTGGCAACGAGCATGATATTTTAGGGTCCAAATAATATTTATGGCTATTCAGACACAGAGGCAAAACAACGCATGTTATTTTAGCTCGAAATTACGCAAACAATAACACAAACATGTGATATACGTAATGTGCAGCGTATATATACGTATCTCTTGTTGTTTCCTGTTTATTTCACCGTTTAGATATATAACACGATCATTTACATGTAATTGAAACATAATCCTCATATTCAGCGATATTTAATAGTCAAAAGGCAACAACGGGGCTCTGTACACTATTTACAGTACTCTTGGGTAACGTAATTTAGGATCAGAATACAAGATGCCGTAATTATTTCGTTTATGCATGCATTTGGCCTCTGCGGGGTCGCTGCTTTTGAAAAATAACGTAATTTTTGTCCGGAATTTTTTTAAGAATACAAATGACCATCGGTAGTCCCTGAGAAGATAAAATTGATAATAACTGCTTCATTACCAAATGTGTGTGCACATTGGGAATCTTGCGTTTATGGCCTGAACATGCCCGGTCACTGCAAAGGGCCAAGGATGGTATTCATTAGTGTACATAAATCTTGTTTACTTTCATAACAGATTCTGTTATTTTAAGGCCGGGTTCTTTAAGTGGACGCCATTTCAAATGGGTTGGACAAAAGGAGTGAACTAAAAAGAAAAATCAGTCTTACTGTGTACACTTATCGTGCACTCTTTGTTCATCCCGCGTATTTTATGTAGCAAATGGAAAAGGGGTACATGTATACCGGTAGGAGAAAATATCATGGTTAATTTTACCTACCATTACTGCATGGTGATATTATATATAAACATTAAAATTGATGGTATGTGTTGGGGGTAATGATGCGAATTGGAGTTGGAGTAGTATTAACTTAGGCGTGATATAACTATTGTATTTTTTTTTAATTCTATATTATTTATACTACTTTAAATACTTTTTAGCTTTAATAGTACCTTACATTTTCTTTAATGAAATTGTGGGTACTTCTGATGCTAAAATGGCAAAATTCTTTCAACATGTTCAACTGGATTCGAAACAATATTTCACATTGTCAAGCATCCACAAACCCCGATCTTGATGTATCTTTAACCCGTTGCCTCCTAGATACACATAGAGTTAATACATCGTAAATCAGTCTCCAATAGCCAACAGGTTAATTGCATCTACAGTTCGTCCCAGAAAAACAAACAGAACCCTAAAACAAAGGCCTATAATTGTGCGGAAATATTGGGGCATACCATTGAAAAAGAAAACATGTTTAGAAAAATGACTTATGCTGTTTCAAATGATGCATTAAGCAAACTTATTTATTAATGCATCTCTGAGTACCATGTATGACTTTGAAAATTTAATGTAAAAAAAAGTGCTACACTTTTTGGCTTATAGACAATGAGCATATCAGGAAGAAAAAGAAATTGGCACATTGTGCGCATAACGTGTAAGCCAAAGAAGTGTAGCAAAATGGTTTTTCATGTTAAAATTCTCAAAGTCATGGTACTCAAAGATGCATGAAGAAATACGTTTGTATAACGTATCATTTAAAAGAGCATGAGTCAACGTTTATTTTGAACACGCTTTTTACAATCATACGCTCCATTGCTTCCACATAATATGCCTTTTCGTTGTGTTTCTAACAGAGAACGTTAAAACGTTTATTACCTCCGCGTAAAGTTAATCCAGGATTCCGGAAAACTATCTGTAGAGATACAGACGCGATGCGGTTTATTGATAACCGTATTGTACGAAATACGGTTTCTGCATAAACCACCTTCCAGAGGTGGTCTATTGCAAGTGTATGCCTATTAACTTTTCTGTAGAAACACACAGCGAAAGCGTATCGGTCTCTGCGGAATCAGGGATCACCGGTTGTGTAGAAATATACGTGCCTGTGACTGCATATTTGACCAGATCATATACCACAATGCATTGCGAGGTGCATAATATTTCCCGATTTCCGGTTGATGGAGCGTTATTTGAGCGACGTCGGATCGGAGTAATCGATTATATCGTTCGTAAAACATGGTTGGTTAAGGAGCTGATACGATTTTTCGATTCCGGAAAAGATAAAACCGTTTTCGCACTATTTATCTGTAGAAGAACACGCTGCACGTTTAATTTTGAACATGCGCTTTTTACAATCATACGCTTCATTGCTTCACATAAATATGCCTTTGTGTTAGGTCATTTTTGTTCCTGGGACGCACTATAACGAAGGGCGTGTTCACAGTAGCCAAGACGTGGGACATGTGGGTTCAACCCGGGTCGATCCGGGTCGATCCGGATCGACCCGGGTCGACCCGGGTTCATAATATCCGTTTACACTAGAAGCGACGAACATTCGACCCGCATCAATCCACACCGGCAAATTGGCATATCTGACCCATAGGTTAAAGGGGCTGAATCGTGGCCATCGACCGGCCTGATGAGAACAAAACTCAGGGCCATCACCCGGTTCGCTAGCTCCATTTCGAGTTACATACTGTATACGTGGTGGAGTGTTTATTTTGTTGCAGTACTCAACGGAACGCGATGGACGCGCACGCTAATACGAAAGAGCCCGAATAATCAATTCGGCACGGTTCGGTAAGTTTGGGAGGTCCTCCGCTCGGTTTGCTGCTTCTCATTGGCCGTACTGAATACACGATCTGCCAGTGCGCTGCTGCATGCATCGAACTGGTTTCACAACACACCAACACCCACGCGTGCATACCTTTAACGTTCTCGTACCTGTGACGTAGGTAGAATCATGAAAGTATCGATGTAATTACTCGACAACTCTTGCTCATGAAATATCGTCGAAATCATCAGCGATACCATGCCAGAAGCCGCAGAAAGTTGGACGGACTAAGGCGGGCAATGCAAAAAATATTCTTATAAGCCAATACCAAAGGTTGATGATGTCACTAACGTTAAGCGCGGCGCTGATTTCTTCGATGCATTCAGTGTGTAAAAATCGAACCCAGTGGGTCCGGATCAGGGGTGCTACTCAAAATTTTAATTTCCTCATACGGACACCACTTTTCCCTACGCCTCAAAAAACATAATTTTCCCCTACGAACCTATGTTTTCCCCTACAAATCATCAAAAACCCCTACTCTACCTCAACGAAAGGTCATTTTCCCCGTATAGGTATCACCTACAACCTACGGTAGGCTAAAATACACTACGGTAGGGGGTTTCCCCTACGAGTGCAGCCTTGATCCGGGTCGAAAAGGTAATTTCTGTTCACACCTAGGAGTCGATGCGGGTCGACCCGGGTCGAACCCTGCTGTTTTCCAGGAGTCAAATTTTCGACCCGGGTCAACCCGGGTCGGTTTTTTTCAGCCTATTTTTCTGTTCACACCTGACGTTCGATCTGGATCGACCCGGGTTGAACCCGGGACGTGGGACAAACTAGCTATGCTGTGAACACGCCCTAAGACTCTTCTTCGTGGCGATAGGCCGTCGATCAGGCTTACGAAAGATGACGATGGTGCACGTATAATATATACCAAAGCTACACTCATCAATGTCACAAACTATTCGCCACTTTTTTCATCCACGTTTTGATTTCAGGTGTATCGCCCCGAATAGTGCAACAACACCGACAATTTTTCTGCGGAGTCCGCTGGCTGGCTTGGCTTGCCTATGTATTGCTGCTTTGCTGTAATTGAGTTACATGTATTAGTCATGGCGGGTATGTCACCGTTTTCTGGGTTAACGTATGCGTACACGTTGTTGTGTTTTTGTAGTTTTTTTACTGTTTGTTTGTTTGTTTGTTTAGGTTTTCCTTCATTCAAGAACTCTTTACCAAAGAATTGTTGTGTCGTGCTAAATGAGATTTCTAATTTATTTTAGGGGAATGTTAGATTGGAATCCCCCTAAGTGCAGGACGGTCACTACAGGGAGTGTGTGGGTGTGACATCCCCTTTCCCCCATCCATGCTCGTTGTCTGCTGATTCACGCACCCAGTCGCCATTTTGACTTTGCCAGTTGGCAAATAGTAAAAGTTTGTCGGATTCTGTTGGGTTGTGATGTTTTATTTTTTCTTATTTTTGGCATCCAAAAATGTCTTTTTTGGAGATGGGGGTGGCAGGAAAAATATTTTTCGCCCTTCCCTGCAAGGCTGCCCCCCCCCGCCCTCAATTCGAAATGATCTAGTGACGCCTTTGCCTACGTCATTTTGTTATAGAAAGTAAACCAGTAAACTCAGCATTCATATTGTGAAATTACAATATTCAATTTCACTAATAAAAAAGTACATGTCCGTCGTTTGGTTATATTGTGTATGTTTCTTTTAAAGGCATGATTAAACGATGATTACAATTTGAAATGATGATTTATCTAGATATATGTAAAAGTGTCTCTGATAAGGTTTGAAAATGAAACAACGAACAAAAATTGCACATCAAAACGATAATTTAGTGCTTTGATCGAGTGAAAACCTAATGCCTAGTTTTGTCATGTCCATTTCCATCACAATGTTACAGTTTACGCGGGATGAAAAGCCATGTGTCACGATCATACATCCATATCTTGCCAATGGCAGCATGCCTTTCCAAAGTATACTATTCCAGGGTATTTTTCTATGAAGTCCTGATATCACAGTTTCATGAATTATTATTTTTATGAAAGCCCCACAATGTTAAAGGAAGATGTAGCCGGCAAATAACATGAATACGTTAAGAAAAAAAAAATGGCATTGTGAGTATTGTGAGAATTATGGTACATGGTGATAAGAGAGCCTAAATGAGGAGTACTCTGTGAAACTCACCCTCAGCAAGGCCCTATAAATTAGTTAATCTGTGTTAATTGTACTTCTTTGCACGTTTCTTCCCTGAGAAAAACACTTGCCGAAACAGCTATGGGGGAGGAGCTTATCGATGCAAACAGTGCATACATTACCACGGCGCAATTAACACACGTTGGGAGGCATGCATCGGTCACGTAGGGTCAGTTCAAAGCCAGCGCACGTGCGATCTGATTGGTTGGCAAGAACCCCAAATCTTTCATAACTTATCCCTGCTAGTTGCTGGCTACAATTTCCTTTAAGTTGTGCCTGTAACCCCAATAATATTATGATTGAAATAGTTTTGTTATGACAACAAATACATCTGACATATCCATCACGTAATGACTATCGTCACTAGTTCCAGTATATAGTTCATGATAGATGGACGCAATTACAATTTTAAGAATCAGCGCATAATATCAAACTGTACACAACAGAACGGAAGGATATCAAAACACGATTTCTGCAAATAATTTTGGAATCAGAAATGATATTCGGGGGATTATGTGCGATATAGCTGCATTGGTATCAATTATGATAATTATGCGTAGTTTTTATTTATCCAATATATATTTATTCATACAGAACCAAGACAAGTAATTAAAAGATATGATAAACGGTAAGTTCAAATATATTACACCTTAATTCACTGGATACTTAGTTTAATTCATTAAAAATCAATATTAAATGTACAGGGTGGGATAGGGCTTTATCTTTGGGTCTATGCAACAACTATGCATAAGTCAATTTATCTAAGTATTCGTACGCCATTTAGCAAGAATACTGGAATTAATTACAAAAAAGAAGGTCGACTTCCGCGGGCATTGCAATTCCCATGACCTTATATTACTTTTTGTAAGATGTGCTTTAAATAACGTTTACCTAATCCTGGCACAGGAATAATAGGACGAACTCGTCATTGAACACATACTGTACGTTTTAAAACGTATCAGACTTTTAAAACTCGTTCTTATTTACTGAGTTTCAAACATTAAAAAAGGGCAGTCTGAAAGAGGAACAAGCAGAAAGACAGGAGGCAGAAAAAATATAAGGAAGAAGAAACGAAATTAACCCGTTGGAGACGATTCGATTTCGCTTTAACACACATTTCCCATAGACCTCGTGACGAGGTATCTCGTCACTCGTCTTCAACGGGTTAACGGAGAGAAAAGAAAAGAAATGATATGAAAGAAAACAAGAAAAGCAACACTAAATAAAGTAACAGAACATAAAAGAAGAGAAAAGACATGAAGTGAGTAAAAACAACCGAAAATAAGAAAAGACAAAACTATAAGGGTAAGAAAAAAATATATATTTTTTGTACAGTCTTCGTCTCGACTTAGTCATTAATCGTTAGTGTTTACTTTGCTTACATGTCCTTTATACATGAACAGGATTGGGGGCGCTATTTCATTATGTCTCTTTTACAAACATTAATGCCGTTCAATCTGAATTACCTGATTACGAAATAGTTTACTGTGAAGCCGGTCTTTCATTGTGAAAAGTCGTAGCTGGTTTAATACAATCATAAATATAGTATTTGATTTACAAAAATTACACACCTTACAGGAACCAGATGAGTACCGGGGGGGGGGGGAGTGTAAAAAAATAGCACCATTCTGATCGGAAATATAAGAAAAATGGGGATTTACGAGCTATTACCCCAATCTTATTCAGATTCTGATTCTATATATAGTCACTCATTCATTCTTTCATTTTATTTTATTTTTCATTTTCCAAATATATCAAACGTATAACAAACTAACAAAAACTATTTATTTATATGTTTATTTCGTCAATTCAACTTGATGGCAATGGCAAATTCCAGATCATGATGATATGTATGATAAAACAAACATTAACATATTACATCATACCAAAAATTGTACAAAGCAAACTCATTTGAAATGGAAGACGGCGTAACATTGCAAAGTAAACATGGTGTGTGCCGCTACACAACAGCGGTAAGGGGAGAGTATGGGGAAGAGAAAGAAAAATAGAGAGAAACGCAGAAAGAAACAAAAAATAAAATAATGATGATAGAGATGACACACGAAATTGTATAGATTAACACTTTCGTTATTTAAGCGATTGCCTATTTTTCGTCCCCCTCCTTCACCCCCCCCCCCAGCTGAAAAAAATCTTACTACCGCCCCTGATTCACCCATACATTGATTCACTTCCACTTTAACATGTTTAACTACTTTAAAACGTTGACTCTTGATCGGTCAGAGGAAGAAGAGAAACTGGAAATTTGTCATGAAATCGCAGACGATTTGGCGTAATTTGGCGGAGCTTTTCTGCTCCGTTGCTTCTCAATAATTAATCAAAATCTGTGAAAAGTGCGATCCGACGTTAGATATCAGTGGTATCGAGGGAACGATTTTGATTGACCTCTTCGCTAATATTCATATTTCGCGCATAAATACATACATGTATACCGCGATCGACTGTCATTGTTCCAGTAAGTTACTTGCATATCCGCATGGAGAAATTTTGTTCGTACAACGCTTGTGATTAGGAATTAAAAATCTTCATTTATATTTAAATCTATAATTTTTCCAAAAAACATATGGAAATTTCATACACATTGGTAGCACTGAATATTGCTCTATATGAGCAATCTATCACTTGGCTTGTACTATGAATATCGCAATATTACGAAGATTTCCTTTTCTTGGATGTCTGTGCCTACTCATATTTTATATAACTGAGGAAATGATGTTAAAAATATTAATTTAGTTTAAGCATCATGGGTTATATAGTTGAAGAAAGGGCTTCTTGCGTCAAAATGAGAATTTTGGTAATATTGTGGTTTTCTTGGGAATTTTCAAAAAATGCATATATTTGCTCTCGTTGACCTGTTTCTTTGACCGGTTCCACGTTTTTTTTTCCAATGTACAGAATTATATACAAAGTTTTTGTAATTCTGAAATAGAAATTTAGAGTCTACATTAATGTATTTTTGGATTTTGGTATAAGCTTCCAATTTATTTTCTTTCATGCGTGTATTTATACAAATTTCTTGTGTTGATGCATTTTTGTGACGGAAAATAAAAACAAATAAACAAACAAGCAAATCCTCTTTTAATGAAAAGAGATGAAACTACTTATAAGAGTGACAAATAAATCATAGTATATGAAGACAGTGTTTTAACATCGGATTTCTTTGTGTGTGACGTTTCAAAAATTGGTAAGAAACCTGAAAAGGAATTGCAAAAGAGCGGTTTGCTATAATACGAGATAGTGTTATGATCCCCAACATTTTAACTAAACTTCGGAGTACCCCTTCCTAACTAAAATACAGCTTGAATATTCCGTTGTATATTTATCAACTAATTTACTATATTCCACGCAATTCTTTTGAATCTCATGAGACAAATAGTAGAATGGAAAACCAAGTGACATTTATAGAAAAATTGCCACCGACGATTGTGTAACGTGGTAATCTTATAAGTAATTAAAGAGCTTCGACACAAAACGGGCAAAATTCACTTCCCACCAAAATTGAGTTGCTGACGTCAACAAAGTCACTCAGTAATTAATATTTCAAGCAAATTACTCGAGGAAGTACGACATATTTCTGGTTTTAGGCCTACTTTTATTTGTCCATAAGCGCGTGTGCAAACTTGGGCATAGGTGTTTTTTTTTCAAAGGTACAACAGAACACTCAGCCTATTTTTCAAATCACACTCTTCCACTCCTCAGAATCGATCTACGTGATATCTCTTGAGTAACCTGACACAATGAGGTGGGATGGGTCGTGGAGAGACTGAAACCGTGATTGGCATGAAACAACCGTATCTCAGTGTATCGTCTTCCATTACCCGATGATAAAAGACAACCGATAAAATACTTGTAAACACAGTTGAGCTCCGAACACTGAGAAAAACAGGTTCAACTTTGCACCTTTCAGACCTCAAAGTTGCACCTTAAAAGGTGCACCCAGTGTTAAAGGTGCAAAGTTGCACCCATGAAGGGGATCCCAGTGTAGCATTGCCAAAGGTGCAAAGTTGAACCCATTTGTCTTAGTGTGCGTAGGCAAGATGGAATACCTTATTATTCATATTCCCAATATCATCTGTTTGAGTATGTGGGTAGATTATGCATCTAGTCCTACCCAGCCTGTAGCACCGCCTCATGTTCAGTACTTCCTTTCTGTCAACTACATGCCGTCACAACTTTATAATGCCTTTAACGTGTATTTATGTACCCGAATACACGTTAGCAAATACATTCGGATACTCGTTTACACGATCACATCCCCAGCATCAATTTGTCTTTCTATAAAAAATTAGATTTCAGCTGAAACCACACACATGAAACCATATCATCAATGTAGACAACCACGCATAAAGTCATGCAATTCATCACTGTACTTTTCCACATGATTTCACGAAGATCTAGGGTATAATGTAAGATCTCCAAAAATCAACACTCAGCGTTCAAATCTTCAAGATATTTTGACAATAGAGCTACGGTTACACTTCCGGGTATTTTTATCCCATGCCACGAAATAAGTGTCAATACAATAATATTACTGTCTGCTTACATTCCCAGCTGGAAAGAACACAGTGTCTAACCGTGTGTTCACAGTGTGTTCACATACCGTAGTCGGATAAGTGAAAATGCCCAAATTTAACAATGTGAAGAAGATTTCACACTGTGTTGAGGTTATTCACAGATGGTTCATGTAGTGATGTTCTGTTCCACACTGTGAATTGATAATACACCATGTTAAAACGCTCGAAATTAACAGTGTGAAGAGATTTCACACTGTGTTCACACTGTGTTCACACTGCGTTCACAATGTGTTCACACTGTGTTCGCACTGTGTTCACACTGTGTTCACACTATGTTTCACATTGTGTTTCACATTGTGGGACACTGTGTTCTTTCCAGCAGGGTTATTGACAAGTTTACCCAAATCTGTGTGGTACAGCCTCGTGTACATGGACACGATACTCCACACAATTGATAAATAGTACTTAAAGGCATCGTATGATAATGTTTCCAGTTAAAAACAATCTGATCTCCATGATTCCCTATATTACCAGTGTCTCTGAAATGAAGTCCCGAAAAAAAATGTAGTTCAAAACGATCATTAAGTGCTTCTAAAAAGTGGAAATCATTGAGCGACCATGCCAGTTTTACCCCATAGACTGGTGTGTTGCAGAATTTCCGTCCGCTGACAATAATTCGTGTGCTGATTTTTATCGGTACATATTTTACGAGTGACAGCATAACAGTCTGAAGTTTTGTTTTCTATGGTATTCATCTGTCCAGTCAAACATGGTCAGATAATTATCTCAGATAGCAAAGTTTGGGCAGTTGTTTTTTTCCAAATGGGCTTTGACAAAGTTATATAGTGTCTTTAAAAGATGGACTGGAGTATTGGATGATGACGGAACATCTATCATCCGACTTCAACATGTTCAATATTTCGGTGGTTTGCAGTTAAAAGGATATTGCCTTTACATTATAATATGGACATATTTCACTACAAATTTTAATAAATAGTTGTAGGATTGGTAGTTTGAACAGGTGAAATTTTCCGCTAAAGTAACTGGTATTGCAATCATTACAACTAACATTTTCATCCATGAAGATTTCTATTTCAGTAATTTATCGCCAAGTTGATTTGTTTAGAGGTTATGTTAAAACGAAGTGTTCTGTTGTTTATAACCATTCTTCTTTACTCCAATGATATCTTCGGAATATCACCTTAGCATACATGGTTTACAATCAGTTAATATTAAAATTTTGTTGTTTTACAAGTACTCGGTCTTATTTTAAAAATCATCAATTGTATTCTTTTTTATTTCTTTTTTTTCGTAGTCGTCTACATTCTTCTTCTTCTTTTTCTTCTTTTTCTTCTTCTTCTTCTTCTTCTTCTTCTTCTTCTTCTTCTTCTTCTCTTCTTCTTCTTCTTCTTCTTCTTCTTCTTCTACTTCTTTTTCGTCATCACCATCACTTTCCTTCTCCTCCATCTTCTCTATCTCTTCTAATAATTGTTTCTGTTCTTCCTTCTCCATAATGCAATAAACGCTTAACATCCAAATTTTCTATCCGTGTTTATTAAGTTTTCTAATGACTTGTTTGCCTCTGATGAGGGGAAATGGGGCGGGGGCATAGTGGAGAATTTTCTAATTAGAAGTTTCAAGTAGAGCAAATATGTAGTTATGTATATCGATATTTAAGTATGCATTGAAATGATTATATTCATTTCTTTAAAGTCTCAGAATCTCAACTGGATAAGATGAAAGATGATCAACTGTATCCCTATATCTGGTGAAATTAAAAAAAAGAAATACACTTCTCACTGTCCTAGCTCTCAATGCAGACTTTATACATGTTCTACAACGGTGTAACAACATATATTTTCATTCCTTTTCCCCTCGTTTTGGTCTTTATGGAATAAATTGAAAAACAATTGATATGTAGTGAATCGTGAAACTCATTACCTCTCACAAATTATTGGGACTGAAAATGGACTCGTGGAAACAAGCGTGCTATATAATTCGAAATGAACATAATTGAGAGAAGTATGAATAAAAATGTCGCCTCAAGAACCAAATGAGCTGCAATACAGTATATACCTTTCTATACACTGACTGGAGTGTAAATCCAGACTGCAAGGGTTTGTCTGGAATTTACTTACTTGAAAAACATTCATTCATTTACCAGTGCTGAATTAAAGTATGACCCTGGTATAATTTGAACCCAAACAAAGCAACACAATACAAATTTGGCTGCAGACCTGAATACAAAATGGTCTGCAGGACAGTCTTCTCTCTATACACAGAAATTTACAGTGCAAAGAGCACACTTCTACTGGTATCAAATAATGTTCTCACGGCATATTATGGTCCATGAATAGGTAGTTAGGATGATCATGCTGGATTTGGGTTGTGCATTCGATACTGGCGACCATAGTATCCTATTGACATGATTAAACAGACTCTAAGACATTGGAATTAGTGGAGTACCTCTTGAGTAGCTTAGATCCTACTTTCACACAGATCACAGACATGACAGACAGTTTACGTACGTAGCGCCACTTCCAAAGCAGTTCATCTTGACTTCTGTTTTCTTCAGTGAAGGGTGCTTGGACAAAAACCGTTTAAAATCTACACTTGCCCGTTACATGAAATTATCAAGAACTTGAAGCCTCATCTCAATTATCACTTAGATGTGGACGACACGCAGTTATACTTCTCATGTCCCCTTGTACAAGCTGGTTGTAATGCTTGAATTGCTCGAACTGAGGCTTGCGTTAGCAAAATTAGAAGTTGGATGCAAGAGAGTTACCAGAAAAAGGCCGAATTTCTCTCATTGGGATCTAGACAAAAGCTTGCAAAGTTTGAAACCAGACGTATCCACATCAGCACCACATAAACACCTCCAGCTGAAAAAGCCAGAGATCTTGGATATACCCAAGACTCAAACATGAAAATGGAATCTGATTTCACCTTGTGAAACTTCAGTAAACTTCAATCGTTACGCAAATATTCTAATCAACCGACTCACTGCCGATCGAGCAGCTCTTACATGCATTCGTGATGCTGACTGCTGCAACTCACTACTTTATGGTCTAGTGACTGCAGAGAAACATTGTAAAAGCACATCAGTCCTGACACATCTTCACTGATTTGCCCTCTTAACTCATTCAATACTAGAGCCTGTCTAGAGTAAACTAATCACTACAAATTTGCTTGCTCATCTAATT